>VZTG01001540.1:324753-370246 GCA_013397845.1 Melanocharis versteri
GGTAGTTGTGGGAAGACTACCAAATGTGGGAGGGATCTTCACAGTACGAGCAGATTTCCACCCAGACACTGCTTTGCTGTGACATTAAATCTACAAGAGAGCAGTTTCTTGTGGAGAAGTCTCCATGGCATGGCAAGAGAGACTTTTCTTTCTCTGGGTGAACTGGAAAAGGACTATTTTAGCAGTGATAAACTGACTGAGAAGTCTAAGTTTGGTCTCTTTATGTTGTCAGTGGGAAAGGAAAGATGAGAAGTGGGGAGAGGAAAAGTGTTTTGAAGGTTTATTCTGATTCTTACTATTTTCCTTTTAGTTCTGTTAATAAAGTTTTCTTTATGCTCTTTAAAGGTTTGAGCCTGCTTTGCCTCCTCCTAATCCATATCTCACAGCAAAAATTGAATAGATGATCTTAGTGGGTGCACTAATATTCAACTAGAACTAAACTCAAGACATTAATTGGTGCGTTGGCTGGGAAACTTAAATTGGCGAACTAAATCCACTACACACATCTTCATTGAAACTCAAGAAGGACAGACTCTGGTCTTAAAGAAAATAAATTATAAATGTCTTGGAGTACCCCATCACTCTCCAAGATGAGAACCTTGATATTCTTTCAGTTCACCCTCAATCCGCTTTGTGAGTTTTCCCAGCAAACCCTAGTTTTGTAGCACCTAATGAAGACAAGACTGTAATACCTGTTTTAGGAGCACAGTTGATTCCATGGCCTCCACAGAGGACAATCTGATGCATAGACAGGCATAATTCTCCAGTGCCTCGTCTCTCCCCTCTGAGGGGAGATGACTAGTTCCTTAAGACAGTCTATGTCTACCTTAGCAGGTGGTACAGCACAAAAGGAGTTAATCAGAATACAAGGCATTTTGTGTGGACGATCCTTCATCTACTCTATGTCCTCTGTAATGCCTTAATTTATACTAAAGTAGGCCAGGTTTGCTGTCCCAAGCATAGTCATGGTACACAGAGTTGGAAGGAATTGCAACCTTGCATGGCTAGTGCTCCATAGAGGTATTCTGGAGGAGCAGATGCTGTTCCTCCTGACTGAATACATGCTCAGCCCTCAGCACCTTCTGTTAGGGCATGAATATTTTCAACTTAATGTTCAGCTTTATTAAAAGTGTTGGTGGCATTTTATTTCCTGTTTGGCCTTATTAGTTTTACACAACATACACAGTGTTTTCACTGCAATAAATCAGTTTCGAGACTTCACTGGGTATGCGTTGATAGGGATAGGTATGTATTTCTCTTTCTTTTGAAAGAGAAACAACATAACTCTTGAGATCTTTGAATAACTGAAAAGGTTTGGGAAAAATTGGCTAAAGAGCAACCAGTCCTTATGCTTTGGAAGTGTTAATGAAAATACTGTGGTCTTGTTTGTATTTTAACATGTGTTTATACTCAGGTAAGAATTTGGATTCTAACAGAACTGTCATTGTGATTTCACTTCAGGTATTTTTTATCAAAATACTTAAAAATTTGAAAGGGTATTTATATTCTTATTCCCTTGCTGTGCTATTAATATAGGACTACCAATTATGGGGGCTTACAGTTGCAGTGGGTAGATGAGGGCCTTCAGGCGAGTGATGAGCTGAGCTAAAATTCTAACTTGTACTTTTCTCATTTGTTTTTCTTCTACTGTTTTGTCACTATTATTATTACTATCATTATTATTGTTGTTGTTGTTATTACCATCATTGTGACCATTCTCACTCATGATAATCACACCTCTTACTGTATAAGCTGAAACTAGTGAAAAAAAGAGACTTGACAGCATGCCTGCTCAGCGATTTGGGAGGGAAAGGATGAAAAAATTTGCTTTGTGTTTCCTGCTGCCTTTGCAAATAATCTCTGATTGACTCCTCTGTCTCCTCTGCACAATTTGAATATTTTTTTCTGTGTACTGTTGATACCATCATGAAGCTCGGGAAAAGGACATACTGCAGAAAGCAAAGAAGCTTCCCTGTATTCAAATGTCCATCTCCCTTGACTCTACATGCTGCCGACACATTTTTTCTCCATTTATCTGACTCTGGAATGCAAAGTCTTTTTAAGGCTATTTCTGTCACAGGAACTCTGAAAAAATTTACTAACTAGATGAATAGAAAGAGAAAATAGTTTAATAGAAAGTGTCAAATGTGTGATGGGTAAATGGCTGCGATTTTATTTTAATATTAAATATTTGGGACTTGCATTCCCCAAAGCTTTCTCCTTGGTTTTTTCTGTGCTCTTGTCCCATTGAAAGCATTTCAGATGTAGCAGGTGGACTGCTGTCAGTGCTTCTCTGGTGTAATGTGAGAAGTCAGTGAGAGAAAGCTAGATGCATTCTGGCCCACAGAATAAATGGTCATTGCAAGCACTGCAGTCAGAGACTGCCTGTAAGAATCTATTGCTGTTTTTAGGATTACTGATTTGCTTAGAAAATCCAAATAACATCAAGCTACTTTTTCCGTACAGTGATTTAAAGACAGATAAGTTATCTTCCACATCTAATCAGGCTTGCAAGTCATTAGCTTGGCGGCTATGAAAGGCTGTAAGAACATAGCCCTACAAAGTAAAAAGTAATAATAACTGCAGACTTGTTTGTGTCACTTTTTTCATCTTTGTTCTTCCTTGGTCCCCAGGTCAGTGGTCACTTTAGTGTATCCAGCAATATGAATGTCGAGTTGCACCAGAGTCAGGGAAAATTATTTGCCTTTTCTGTGCATAGCAATGCTTTTTTCTTCACTGTAAAACTTGGACTAAAAATAAACAGCCACCTGTAGCTCTGTATCAGGTTGTTTTCCTAGCTTCCAAATGCCTACACCAGTCTTACCTGGGTTATTTTAGAATTCTCTGTGACCAGCACAAACTGTCAAAGAGAAGAAAATGATCCTGTTCCTTAAGCATAAATTTCAATTAGACTGTACTGTGTATAGTCACTGGGTTGTACAAACTGGAGAAACTGCAATATTTAAAAATAATGGTCTGTAACAGGATTCCCCCATGGATTTTCTCCTACAAATTCAATTTTCCTGGAGAAAGAAATGAAAAAATCTTTTTTTATGTTCCCCACTTTGTCTATGACTTTCCAATCTCCTTATGGTGTTCAAAGAGCATCTTTTAATTAACATTGCCTGGTCAAAGCACAATCTTCTAGCAATGAAAACATGCAGGCTGTTGCTGTGCCCGGTGTGCAGCAGAACATCTGTAGCCAGTGAGCAATATGTCTCAGCAGGGTTTGTGCTCTAGAGAGGTATAGCATACAGCTAAAAATAGTTTATTTAAAATATTTCTGCAAATAAATAATGAGGAGTAAATAAAAGAGAAAGTTTGGGCAATTCAGGCATCATAGCAATCTACATAAAATTTTTAATTTTCCTTGGCAGCTTTATCTTTCTTTTTTTTTCTTCGCATTTTTATTGCAGCCTAAATATAGACATTGTTCCTGGGCCTTGTCCTTATTTTTTGCCAATTTTTCTCAGTATCTAGAAAAATCTGAGGCTTAGATAGTGCCACAGTGGTATCTAAGGAAGGTTTTCTCACACGAAGGTGCTTGAAGAAGTCACAGGAAAACCCAGACACTGAACTAAAGTCTGCCTGAAAGAAGTGCAGAACATTTATTAATTTTTTTGTACAAAGTTGCTTCAAAACTTGAATTGGATCCGTTTGGAGCAGTGTCCCAAGTTACATTGTTCAGAAACACTGTGGGGATGGAGTTAATCCTAGATGGAAAATTGCAACTGCAACATCCCTTTGGAGTTCTTAATGAATCCTAACTCTCTTCTTTCCACCTTGTTTTCCTCTAGCAAAAGAGGAAAATCACATTGTAATTCTCCTGTCAGAACTATAAAATACAATTACTCCTGGCTGCAAAGACATTCCTAAAGGAATATAAAGCATTCCTTCTAATATTGATGGTGTAATGAAAATGAGGACCAAGAGGTAGAAGGAGTGTAACCTTAACTAGATCGTGCTTTATAGCTTTAAATGGCAGTAAGGAGCAGTACATCACGCTATTACGAACACTCAGAATATTTCAAATCATCAGAGTGTATCAGCAAATAAAGGCATATGTTTTCATTTGAAAATGTTCTCTTTTTTCTCAGCCTCTCTGTATGTAATCATAAATTTTCTTTGGTGGTGTAACTTGGAGAAGACAGCACTTGTGCTTTAACTCTGCATGTGGAATGGTTTGAAAACTTAAGCATCAAACATACAAGTTAAATTCTTCATTTTCAGTGCCAAGACAATGCACATCTTTAGACTTCTTAATATACTTTGAGCCTGAAATGGAAAAGACAGCAGCTGCTTTTGATGATATCCATTGCCACTCTGACAGATGGCGATGAACAATGTGAAATCAGTGTTTCCCAAAAACATTTTATAATTGAGGATCGTTACTGCCTGATTTGCCACCAGCACTCCAGTAAAAACATGTAGATTTATGCTGTAATACTGCAGTTGGTCTTTGTGAGATGTACTTCATCGAATTTCTTCTTTCATTGATGTGTTAGAGCAGCTGACGTCTCCAGCACAGACTGCAGATAAGTGATACTGGTATTGTTCTTGCAGATATGTGCAGGACATGGAAACAGAGAACAAACTTATTTAAAAAAACAGCTGTGCCAGCAGAATTTTGCTGCCTTGCTGAGGGATTTAAGAAATTTCACTTGCTTAATTGTTTCTTTCACCTTGGCTGTTTTATTTGCCCTACCTGGTACCACCTTGTCTTTTTCACTTAGACTAAGTAAAAATGAATCCTTCAAGGACTTTTCTAACACTCCCAGTGGTACAAAGCAGAATAATTTTCCAACATTTCTGAAATGTGATCTGAAGTGTCAAAAGCAATCGCTTTCCCAAGAACATAGAACCACACATCCTTACTAAGCATTTTTTCTGTGCTCAAGATGTTAAATATAGATTGCCTTTTGATGTTTCTATGACAGAAATTCTATAAATGGGGTAATAATTGTATCACCCAAAATATAAATAAAAAAATAAAGAAAAATAAAGAGTTCTTACTTAATCTTCTCTTGGAAGAGCACCAGATGAGTCTCCTGAAAGTGGAATTAAGCACTTGGAATATGTTGTGCAGGATGATCTTTTCTGTTCTTGGTATGGATATTGCAATACAGAGCAGGGTGCTTTGAACAGAGAATGTTGCATTTTTTTCACATTGCTGTTCATTAAGGTTTGAACTTTGTTAGATACTGATTACAACAGTGCTGGAATACAAAAGTTGGGTGGATTAGGTTCAGGAAGTGGAAGGCAACATTATGTGGAAGAGATTAATATTACTGTGGGCAGTTATTTCTGTTGTGATTTCCTTATTAACAGATGCTGAAAATCAAGAAGTGTTTAAAGAAATTGTTCAAGGCCTTGGAATCCTGAACTGTGTTAGACCTTAAATCTGCACAATCCGTTTAACTTACCAAAGAGACAGTTAAGAAGAGATTTGACAGTTATCTGTGCAGAGAGGTTGCAGAGAGGTTTTTGATGGTAAGGAGCTCTTTCATGTAGCAAACAATGTATGGTACAATTCTCTGGTTATGAGTGGACACTGGATAAATTCAGCTGGAAATTAAGGTTCAGGTTTCTAGGCAGGCTGTTGCTGCAACAACTCCATGGAAATTATGATGAACTCACTTGGTCTCAGTAAGTCTCAGCTTGAGATGTGTCTTTGAAGTATAAACGATTCACCTAATCAAATCTGAATGAGAAATTATTTTAATTAAATCCTATGGTCCGTATTGTGTGGGACGTGAGACTGGGAACATTATCCGTACCTCCTGGATCTTAAATCTATGAACCCAGAACTAGAATACTTAAGGGCTGATTTTAACATAAATCACAGGTCTTTAACACAGTTGTGGCAGAATAAAGTGTTCTTTAAGTGAAAGTAAATGTAATTTATGCACACTTAAAAGGCACTTTACACTGCCTAAGTAGTGTGAAGAGAACTTATTATACTGACAATAAATCCATACTTGTTTGGGAATAAAAGGGACTCTCATGATCATCTGGTGTGAGTTATGGCAGAGCACAAGCTATAGAACTTCATAGAGTGTTTCTCACATCAAGCCAAATGATGTGTGCTTGATCTTTTGGAGGAGAGTTCTGTTTTACGTCTTCATATCAGCTTCTTGATTCCCTTCACTCAAAATCTAACACGCCTTTAAATTTTTCCTTCAAAGAGACCTCTGTTAAGTGAGGAGTGGAAAATTTGTCACTGCCTTTGACATTCACGGACAGACTGGTGAATTTGAGGAAAATGGAATTAAAAATAGGTGATTGGTTTTTAAGAGATGGACTGAAAAATGCACTTTCTTCTCTGCATTAATGTATTCAGTTCGCATGGCCAAGCTTTGTTGGTGGGGGGGATTCAGGAGTGGCTTCTGTGAGAATCTGCCAGAAGCTTCCTCTGTGTCTGACAGAGCCAATTGCTAGTGGCTCCAAAGATGGATGTGCCACTGGTCAAGGCTGGGCCAATTAGAAATGGTACTAACGCCTCTGTGACAACATGGAGAAGGAGAAGGAGAAGGAGAAGGAGAAGGAGAAGGAGAAGGAGAAGGGAAAAAAAAGTTAGTGTGCAGTTGTAATTGCGGCCAGAGAAGAACAAAGCGAGAACATGTGAGAGGAGCAACTCTGCAGGTACCAAGTGGAGAAGGAGGGGGAGGAGCTGAGATTCCTCTGCAGCCCCTGGTGCAGCCCATGGTGAAGCAGCTGTGCCCCTGCAGCCCATGGAGGGCCATAGGGATGCAGATATCCACCTGCAGCCCGTGGGGGAGCCCCACACCAGAGCAGCTGAGCCTGTGGGATGCACATGGAGAAAGGAGCTACCACAGGAGCAGCCTGTCCTTGTAGGACTGCAGCCCGTGGAAGAGTGACCCACACGGGAGCAGTTTGGGGAGGACTGTTGCTCATGAGATGGACTCATCCTGAAGAGGTTCATGGAGAGCTGTCTCCCATGGGAGGGACCCCACAGTGGAGCAGGGGAAAGACTCCTCTCCCTGAGCAGCGAGAGAAACAACCTGTGATGAACTGACCTTAACTCCCATTCCTTGTCTCCCTGTGCTGCTGGGGGAGGAGGTAAAGCTGGGAAGGAGGGAGGGGTGGGGGGAAGGTGTATTGAAGGTTTTATTTTACTTCTTATTATCCTGCTCTGATTTTTTAGCTTTATACTCAATAAATATCTCTAAGTTGAGCCTGTTTTGCCTGTGATGGTATTTGGTGAGTGATCTCTCCAGGTCCTTACCTCAATCCATGAACCCTTTGTTATATTTTCTCTCCTCTGTCCAGCTGCAGAGGAGAGAGTGGCTTTGATGAGTGCCTGACATTCAGCCAGCATCAACTCACTACAATTAGCTTTTCCTCTGAATAAGCCCAGTGTATTAGTTTAGGTTATCTTTCTGAAATTTGTAAAGATGTTTAATTGTACTTTTCTATTCTGATTAAAAAGCTTTCTTTTGTTTGACTGAGCTACAAAGATGTAAATCATAGTCAGAGCTAAGAGTGTTAGTGGTTTTCAATACCTGTTAAATGACGCCACACTGCCTTACCCTGGGGCATGCTACAGTTTTCTTAAAACATCATCAACTTTAGGATTATGTTCTGTCCCAGTACAGTCTAGGGGATCAGTTTATCTCCTGAATGTACCCGCCGTGTTGTGGGAGCTGGATCAGGCTGTAAGGTAAAAATCTAATGCTTTTAAATGGGCTCACCAAGGTTTCTCAAAATGAGTTTGCCAGACACATCTGGCACACATCCACAAATATAAACACATATTTGGCAACAGGTCTCTCTGCTCAAATGTCCCTTTCAAGTAATATTATTATTTAATTTATTGTAGCTCGTTTACTTTTATTACATCTCCTTTGTACTGCTAATGTGTCTTGTCCATTTGCCCACTGGTTTCTACGTCTTTTTTTTTCAGAAGGAACAGCCTTTACCTTGTGTCTAAAAGGAAATACTCGCAAGACATGCAAGGGGTAGTGCTGGAAACCATATTACTCTAAAAAGTTTTACTCTGAAACGAAGTAACAATATCTAAGTCAGCAATAACATCTATCAGGAAGTTGTGAAAAGCTGCAAAAAGCTCAGACTTGTTTAGGGAAACATTTTTAGTTATAGATTTTATTACCTTTTCTATCACCACTGAAAAAGGCTGGGAATTAATGGGGAAGTCATTTGTGACATCTGTACCTTTGCCTGTTGTTTTACTATGACAGTGACACAGATATCTGTGTGTTTATGGGGAACAAGTGTTTATGTGTGTTTATGGGGTTCACAGAATATCATCCTAATGAGCATGGTAACCATTGGAAGCTGAGGGGAAAACAAATTTCAAGTGCAAATAAAAAGCTCATGGAAGAACAGAGTAGAATGAGATTTCATCTGATCTAGACCTGTGATTTTTTAATGCATTAACAAATATGAAATGTGAGATTATTAGGATTTTTTGTTTTCATTTGCTACCAAGACAAGTTCACCTAGCTTCTTTTTCTACCTATTTGTGCGGTCAATATATTGTTATTAATTGTAAATGTTTTGAAACTAGTTTTTCATACTGCTGTTAAAACTCTAGGTAGATATAAAGATGACAATTACCATCAAGAATATGTTGCACATATTTGAAAATCTCAAATGATAGGCATTAATAATGAACTTTTGAAGTGTTGCCAAACTATATTATCTCAGTGAGGTTTATGGATTTAGTGCATATACAGGATGCTTTACTTGGGAAAATTCAATAGACCTTGATGAAAGTTCCTGAATCCATAATTAGTGGAGTACTTTACAGAGGCTTTTTTGCTGAAGGTCTGTATAGAAGAGAAAACTGCAATTAACTTCTCAGCAAACCATCATGAACTTTATCGTACTTTTCAGACAAAAGCAGTGAAAGAAAGGTCCTGGAAGGACTGGAACACATCTTGCAATGCTTCTTCCCAGCTTTCTCAAACTGCATTTGGTCTCTGCTGAACAGTGTACTGGAAGGAAAGCTTGGAGCTTTCCACAAATTTCTTCCTTTCCTGTCAGCACCAGGTTTGTTCCATAATATCTATAGCTTTTGAATCCAGTCATGGGATGCTTACATTTTAACTTGATTGGTGTGGCTTGCTGGATATTATTTAATGCCAGATAAGCAACCAGGAAAAACTGCAATCTTTAGAGAAACTAATGTTTTTGGGAGGGAGATAACACAGAGAAAAATTTTGGTTAAGGACAAGAAAGATAGTGGTTGGATTGTAAGAATAAATTATTACATTGTTTTAGCTAGGAAAGCTTCTTCAAAGCTGCAAGAAAAATTATATTTTAATGTTATGACAAAAATGAAGTGTCAATTGCCAGCCTCTGGTGGCCATGCTTAAAGTCAGTGCTATGCACTGGGGAAGTTCAGCAGTGGCTTGCTTTCTGCATATTCCTCTGTGCAATAGATCTAGTTACACAGGGTGTCTGTCATAGTGAATTATACCTTGTACACTCCATTCATGTTTATTATTGCTACAGCCTCTTAAATGTGATAATTTTTTCATGTAGATACAGTCCAGAAAATTGAATTCATGTTTCAAAGCTTTTTAATTCAAGCTACAGTGAAACTGAGTAAAAAAACATTTTATTAAATACTTCCCAAATAATTAATTACTCTGCAGAAGGCTCAAGGCATCCTTTCTTATTCAGTCAACATTGAAAATCCTTTCAGATCTTTATTGAAAACTTCCAGCTGCCATCATCTAACTTTTTAAGAACTCTTCATACAACGTGTATCAGTCTTCAGTGTTGAAAAAGAACCGCTTCTCAGACAGCTGAAACAGAGACAAAAAATGGTCAGATAAAACCTGGTGGAATGGAAAGAAAGCAGAGAGATAGAAAACCACCTGATGTTTGTCCAGAAAATTTGTACTCAGAAAAGTGTAATGTCAATGACATTAAGTGATTTTAATGGATAAGAAATAGTCATGTTTATAACTTCTGATCATTTAAACAGGAGAAATAAATACTTCTATTTTTCTCTTAAAATGCTGTATCAGACTGCTTGACTGAACACTTCAAAGTGTGATAGAGTAAGACTAACCCCAAAATATTGTATTCTCGTACTGATTTAGAAATAGTGGGATGAAAAATATCAATAAATGCAAGTTAAGTTACAGAGGTCATCAAATTAACTATGGTATATATTTTTGGTTGATGTTTCAGTTCAAAATATGATAACAGGTCATCAACCTAATCAAAATTATGATCCTTCAATTTTTAAAAAATAAATTAATTACAAGGTTTCTATTTTAATGAGATTTTTAATTTTAATTAAAATTTTAATTTTTAATTTTAACCTCTTTGCAGTTAGAAGATCATGAGCTCATGATGATCAGATTTAATGAACATTAAGCAAAACACATTTCAGCTCTATCAGTTCCTTGGAGGTCCTTGAAGTAGTAATTAAATATTTCATGCAACAAAACTAGGTGTGAAATGAGATGCAGCTCACCTCATATGAATTTGTAGATCATTATTTGTGTGTTCTCCTTCCTCCTCACTTAAAAATCAGCCACACCATACCAATTTGAAATGGAAACCTCTTTCTAAACCTTGGTGTAATATTGAGTACACATTGCTGTTCAGGGTATAGATTTGCAGTAGAGGGAGCCACAATGAGTATTACAGCATTCAAAGTGCAAAATGTCTCACAGCCTTGCAGTTTCTAACATCTTTTTGATTACAGATTCTTGCCCCATCCTTGAGGAAATAGGAATATGTGATGGATATAACACTACTGTCAACAGAGTTGGTGTTCTTGTTTATTTTGCTCCTTAGAGTAACAGACCCACATACACACACTCACTCTACAGACATGGGGTAACCCTGCATGTATGCACAGATTGGATGATGAGATGCTGGAAAGCAGTGCTGGGGAAAGAGACCTGGGGGTCCTGGTCAATGGCAAGTTGGAAATGAGCCAGCAGTGCCCTGGCAG
Source organism: Melanocharis versteri (assembly GCA_013397845.1). Lineage (NCBI taxonomy): Eukaryota > Metazoa > Chordata > Aves > Passeriformes > Melanocharitidae > Melanocharis > Melanocharis versteri. Next base: position 335,714 of record VZTG01001540.1, read on the forward strand.
CCAGGAGGGCCAACCCTGTCCTGGGGGGCATCAGGCACAGCATCCCCAGCTGGGCAAGGGAGGGGATTGTCCCGCTCTGTTCTGCACTGGGGCGGCCTCACCTCGAGTGCTGGGGGCAGATTTGGGCACCACAATGTAAGAAAGACATTAAACTATGAGAGAGTGTCCAAAGGAGGGCAACAAAGATGGTGAAGGGCCTTGAGGGGAATCCGTGTGAGGAGCAGCTGAGGGCACTTGGTCTGTTCAGCCTGGAGAAGACTGAGGGGAGACTTCACTGCAGTTACAGCTTCCTCGTGAGGGGACAAGGAGGGGCAGGCACTGATCTCTTCTGTCTAGTGACCACTGAAAGGACCCAAAGGAATGGCCTGAAATTGTGTCAGGGAGGTTGAGGTTGGATATCACGAAAAGGTTCTTCTCCCAGAGGGTGGCTGGGCACTGAACAGGCTCCCCAGGGAAGTGGTCACAGCACCAAGCCTGACAGAGTTCAAGAAGTACTTGGACAATGCTCTCAGGCACAGGGTGTGACTGTTGGGGATGGTGCTGTGCAGGGCCAGGAGTTTGACTCGATGATCCTTGTGGGTCCCTTCCAACTCAGCATGTTCTGTGATTCTGTGAATATATGTATTGGGTCTGACTAAGAGCTCATTTTTGCCTTAGCAGCCCTCACAGTGCTGTGCTTTGCTCTGGTAGCTGGAAGGTTGATAACACACCATTGTTTTGGCTACTGCTGAGTAGTGCTCTCCTTCTAACATTCATTCCCCCCATCAAGGGGCTGGGAGTGGGCAAGATCCTGAGAGGGGGCACAACCAGGCCAGCTGACCCAAATTAACCAAAGGGGTATTCCACACCATATGACATCAGCTCAGATATAAAGGGTAAAGGAGAGAAGAGGAACGGGGGGCATTCATTATTCTACAGTCTTTGTCTTCCAGAGCAACAGCTCCACGTGCTGAGGCCCTGCTTCCTGGGAATTGTCTGAACATTTCTCGCTGATGGGAAGTAGAGATTATTTTTTTTCCCTTTGCTTATGTGCATGCAAATTTTTGTTTGTTTTTTCCTTTTGCTTTACTAAAATGCCTTATCTCAGCCTACTAGTTGTTCTCCATCTTATTCTCTCCCCTGTCCCACCGGGAAGGGGATAGATAGAGAGGCTTAGTGGGCACCTGGTACCCAGCTAAGGTCAAACTACTACAATATATTACAAAACTCTTGACTGTATATAAATGTGAGGAGTACAACCTAACAGTCTCCCAAGAAGCCAACTGCTGCTGCTTTATGTTGATTGTACAACTATACCCTCATGGATGGAGGCATATCTCCAGGCCCAGATTCCTTCTTCTTCCCTCCCTTTACACTGTATTTCCTTCTTGTTTCTTCACTGTAGCTATAGCTTCCAAGTAAAGGTCTCGAGCTTCACAAAGTCCTGTGCTGGACTGTGCTGCTGAAAATGCAGTCATGCCAGAGCTGCAAACCCACAACCTGTGCCAGCCGTGCTTACAGTGCATCCTGGAGGAAAGCCAAAACAGATCAGTACGGGTGAGGACTTGCTGGCTAATGCCCAGTGTGGCTGGGAATTTCACATGGGAAAAATGGTAAGTCACCCACCCCAAGGAGTCCTTGCTGCATGGCAGAAGAGGCAGAGATCTGAGCTCTGAGTTGACCTCCTCTCCCACCTGAAGGCCTGCTTCAGCTGCAGGTGGAAGACTCCATCTGGCTCTGGCTCTACAAAAACTAAAATAATTTCAATGAAGACATATAAGAACAGGCTTTTTCTTCCTTTATACTATATAATTCGCCCCTGTTACTCCCTGTGAAATATGGAAGCATGATTCCCTGACTAATGAAGAGGAACTGCCACACTTCTGCAATTGCTCTAAATGATCACCATAATACTGTAGTTTTTGCCCATAAGAATCAGTTCTTTACAGTCACTTGGGTTTCTGTAGTTCTTTTTTGGACTGGGAAATAAGAGATAGTCTAAGAGATGTTTTAGACTCAGATAAAGGCAGGATTAGGTTCTGTGATATCTGCCCTAGACAGAGGTACAATTTATGTCTGCCCTATTCTATTATTTTAATCTGAGATAGATAGGAGTAGTCATAGACCAATTGTTTTTCAAGTCTATTTATGCTGACTTTCCCAATTTCGTTTCCTAATGCATCTTCAGGAAGACAATTTTAAAAAAAAAGCTCAGCCAGAATAAATCCTTTCAGTGGTCTTTGTAAATATGTTGTCTTTCATTTGTTTTTGCTATTAGAAAGATGGATGGCTTGTTTTGACATAAGAGAAACATGGGTTTTGTACATACCAATAACTGCAAGAACTGGAAATTTAAATGAAGAGGCTAGTCTTTCCTGTTGGATTAGGAGGAAATAGATACCATTTAATGACTGTTACGGGGAAAAAATAAGAGCTATATATCTGACTTTTTTCCATGGACTGTTTTTAATAATCACATATTGAATTTGGTCTGATACCTTGTGTTATCTTTCGCAAACCAAATTATTTTAATTATCTCTATGAAAATGATCATATAATATATTAACTGCTCTGAGTATTGTCAAAGAGAAAGAAAACTAAGCAGAAAGACCTCCACAGGACTGTTAAACCAGTATAATAAACCTTATTGAAAACAATATTTGTAGTAATTTTTGGAAGGGCTTGCTTTTACATTTTCTCTAAATATATTTGCTATAATACAATTTATATGACTTTTAAGTATCTTGGAATTAAATGAGACAAGAAATTTGCATGTAACATAAAAGTGACAGAAATGAGCTCTGGTTTGCAATCATACTTTCCCTGCATATGTGTTTCAGTACCTCTTTTTAATTCCAGAGAGGCAGAATGCCTTTTAAATCCTCAGCCTTAACTCACAGAGAAATGTAGTTGCTGGCTGCTATCTGAGTGCATCACACAAGGTTACGATGTTCCTAAGTTATAAGATAGTGTTAACCCTTGGCAAATTAAAAAAAATATATATATATATGTATATACATATACACACACACACATATGTGTATATATATAATTGATGTTTAATGTTCCTTCAAGCTCTTAATATGGTGAATCTGTAATAAAGTTCAAAACCTAGGGGACATAGTGGCATAAATTTACCTTAATTTTTTACCTTAAGAGCTTAATTTTGAGTTTACATTTTCTTATGCAAGTCTAACTTCTGAGAAGAAGTATGTTGGCTGAACGATGGTGTCTTCACTGTTTTGCAAGTAAAAATACTGAAAGTTTCATCTCGGTGTATTTGAATGTACATTTAAAATATTCAGAGAAGCTAAGTCATTTATTATACTTCTGCTGATCTCGCCTCACCAAATATTCTCTGTGAAAGCATTTAGTGAAGCCCTAAAATGCTTAAACATAAATAACTAGGGATAAGTGCAAATGATTTATCTAGGATAGCGCATTTAAGGAATCAATACAGACCATTAGCTATTTTAATTAAAAATAGACAATAGATGGCTTTCAGGTAAAAAATTCAACAGCTTCACCTATTTCTCCAATCTGGTCCTGCCAGAAGAAACAGTATTTTCAAAATATGAACATTTGAAAACCCATAGGTTGAACTCATGAAACACGAGTCAGCACCTGGGCATCTTCCGGAGATAATCACAATTGCTAGATTTGGTTGTTTTCTTGCTTTCAGTACTCTATCATATTTGTTTCTTGTTAAAGTTGTATTGATCTTCCACCACACAACAATTTTCAATTACTTAGCATGCTGACAGCGCAGCACTTGTCACAATGGATACAGGCAATTAAGCAGTCAACATTGTGAGAGAGATACAATTTACACCATGTCACATTTTATAGATAATGTTATTGGTGAGGGGCATGTACCTTGAAGCAGAATTACTGAGTATTATTTAAAAATTCACAAACTAGCAAAGTCACATGCTCATTTTTTCACTGCTAGCAACTTACTAATTCATCATTACTTTAAAGATGTTTATTTTTCTCTTTAGGAGTTAAATATGTATTTATCCACCACTGACCTAGAAACCTATAAGGTATGTTGGGTTCTTTCATACCAGAGATATTTATAACTATAGTTTGCATCTTGCCTGCACTTTGCCAAAGAAATGGAAGCACTAAAATCTTGCTATCCCTTCCATAAAATGTTCAAAGGGCTGGCAGAGTTTGTTAATGCCATTTCTGTACTTCTCAGAGATTTTTGTAGTGTAAATAGGAAGTTTCATAAGCATTGACACACGACCTAACATTTTCAAAAACTAATCCAGAGTTACATTTCCAACTCAGTCAATTTTCTACCTCCAGCAGTTCAATTACCTTTACCTTTCTTCTCTGAAGTGGACCACGCCTCTTGCATCCTCTGAATACATCATTAATTGGGAAAACAACAGCAAGGAATGAATGCATGTCAATAAAGTGCAGTTTATTCAGCGTATCAACAATACTCCTGGAGTACCTCCAAGAGTCATGAAGAGTAACATGCTGAGAAGTCTCAGAAAGTGATGGAGCCAGACAAGGTCTGCAAATTAGACATGTCAGCCTGGTTGATTTCCCTTCCTCTTCCAAATAGAGCCCAAAACTGGCAGTCTGCACTCCTGTTCTCTACAACTTAGCATCTTTGGGGGAAGTCCTTTTCTGTCTGCCTTTGTTCCAAGTGTTCCTCCCTCTCTTGTTGTGGTGAGATATTGTGGTACTCAGGAGGAGTGAGGACAGGTGGAAATTGGCCCTGTGATCCTGAAGGCTGTGATGACTTTGTGCCCAAAAGTGGCTACAAGCTGAGCTGTGCTGGGGGAAAGATGCTGCAGCCACACTGGTCCTACAACTACATCTCACTTCTTCACTACAGGCCCCCTGTCCAAAGTAGGACTGCTTTGAGAGGTGAAGCATGCAGACACCATGGAAAGGAGGATAACACCCTCGCAGCACTCTGTGGGGCCTGGGGAGGCCTCTCAGTCATTTCAAGACACCAGCAAGGGGTAGAGGGATCTGTTAAAGCTGTTAAGCGTGGACTGCCCCTTTCCTATGGGGAAGGAAAGAGTGCAGGCAACACGAATTTTTCACCCAGGACTGAAGACCACTTAGCATTAATTTTCAGATGAGTAAAAACTGTGCTTTCTTTCTCTAAAGCAGCAGTTACCTTTAATACTGTACTTTTGTAGTGAAAGCTCAGGTATTTACAATCTGTGGCTTGTCTCCACCTGCAGAGGTTCAAATATATCTCTCCAGAAATACATGTTCACCACCATGGCTAAGTCATTAGGGAATTCCTGTTTTTTCCTATTGAATATATGCCAGTGTGTTGAAAGCAATATTGATCTGATGGTGATGTGCAAGTAGAGGCTGCCTGAAGGGTGTGGCTGCTGTAGCCTGGAAATTAGGGCACTTAGTTGAAAGCAGAAAGTTTGGGACACTGGTTGCTGTTGCCAGGTTTATTGCTGGGGGGGTTATATATCTCCAGAACCAAGCTCATATCCAAGCTTTATTCAGGTTTGCTTCAGATTTCTACATTCTGCCTAGGCCACAGTTTAATATTCTTCTTTCTTCAAAAACATGTTTCCTTTAATCCTGGGTATAGCCAAACCGTCTGCCAGAGAGAGCTTTCAGCCATGCATTTGCTGGTGTCCAGGAGACAGCCTGTGTGTGCTGCTGCAAGAGAAGGCAAAGGATGAGAAGCAAGGATACGGAAAAAGATCCCCTTTTTCTTTTCACACAAAGAATTGGAGTAGAAAACATGCTATTTGCTCTGTGCTCAAAGAAATTCTGTGAAGACTTGGAGACAGACTGACTTTTCCATAAACTTTTTCTGGTAGACTAATGTAACTTCTTTTCAGTAGTCCTGGATCTATTAACTTAACAATAGCCTGGTGTGACTAGGAGATGAAAGGAGTATGGGAAGCACTCATCTGAGCCACCATATCAGAGGTTTTCAGTAGCTTTTCGCATAGTGGTTTTTATGCTTGTTTTTTTGGCACCAGAAACCCGTCTAAAATAGCTCTTACCACCTACTACAGACAAAAAGACATAAGCATTACCATGCTTCAAAATCCACTCCTTTAGGTGTGGGAAGAAAGCTTTGGGTACAGTAGAGAGGGTAGGCCAACATGGAATTGAATTCCCTGCTTTTGGGCATTATGTCTAAGACACAAAAATGATTGAGTGGTACCGTGGATTGAATAAGAGATGGTTTTGACAATGACTTCCAGGCTCACACTTCCACTTATTGAATAACCTTTAGTCAACAAACCAGCCTGCTAAGATGGTGCTAGTATTATTTCAGCATAATTCATCATTCGCTTATGTTTTTTAACAGTAAAAAATCTGTTCTCTCTTCAATTCCTATTGCATACAATGTTAAACAGAGTGCTCTTTACAGCTCCTCATTTTAAAAGTGCCTCTAGACTTTGCTGAACAGAGCTACCTTATTGTAAAAATTAGTCTAAACATTTACTACTTCTGTAAGTCAATATATGCAACTCTAGGAGCTACAACCTGACAAAGGACAGAAATATTTTCATCCCTCACAATGGGAAAGAACCATCTAGATACAATCCTTTGCAATGTGCTCTAGGATGACCCTAATTAAGTAGGGAGGTTGGGCCAGATGACCCACTGTGGTGGCTTCTAACCTTACCCATTCTGTGATGCCGTGATTTTATAAAAACAGGAAACTAAATGCGGAGAAGTTATTAGTCCAGTTACTGTGGGGCCAGCCATTGACAAAGCAAGGGCTCTAAACCAAAAGCTACAGTGCCTACAAAAATACTGGCAGGAAAACAACTGAAAAGAAACAGCAAAGTTGTGGAAGGTTGTTGTTTATCTTCTCTGGTGACATGAAAGAGGAATGTGTAAAAGTGGGCAAAGCAAGATATTTCAGTGCACATCCACTCATTTAGTCTTGGGACCACTTCTTTTAAGGACCTTTGTTGAAATCTTTAAAGAAAAAAGGACGAAAATAATTGAAGCCTAGACCTTCACAGACCATCTCATTGAAGAATGTTAATGGCTGATGAACAATTTACCAATTCGTTTGTTTATAGTGCCTTTCTTCCATCTAATGGTCAGCCAAACTACTCCTCAAAAATTCCATTAAGTTTTATAATTATTATATATTGACTACCTTGGATCCTTTATTTCCAGCCTCTTCCATCTCTTGAGGAACTGATCTTCAAAATGTCTCTTTTTGTATTAAGTGTTGCTCCAATCCATCATCAGGGAGTTGAATTAGTGCACTACATCATAAAGTAACTTTTCTATTACTCATTAATGTAACTACCTGACAACAGCACATAGAGAACACCACAGTTTTAGATCTAATGTTTGGCTTCAGCATTCAAGTATTTAAAGTTGGGGTTTTTTAAGATTTAATCAATAGTCATAGTGAAAGCAATAGAACTCTGGTGGAAGAATCTATTTTCAGCACAGAAAAAACATGGGCCTTTTTGGAGCAGGTCCAGAGGAGGGCCATGAAGATACTTAGAGGGATGGAACATCTCTCCTATAAGGAAAGACTGAGGGAGTTGGAGTTGTTCGGCCTGGATGAGATGTCTCCATGGAAACTTTATTGCAGCCTTCTGAGGGGGCTTCTTCATTGCAGTGTCTAAGGGGGTCTTACAAGAAAGATGAAGACAGATTTTGTTCTTCACAAATTATAGAATAGCCTTTTTCTAATCTGCACAGAATTTTTACAATACAGGTAAATGCTGAAAAGTGTGCAAGATTTTAGCCAAAGAAAGGCAGTAATCCAGTGAGGCTGACCCACACTGGTGGTATCAGGGGAGAGGAGGCTCCATGATACTTCTGAGGCAGAGCAGAGCACACAAAAGAGTTAAAAATCCATTATCTTGCCAGCCAGCATGGAATTCATAGCTGAAAGATTCCTAAGCTTTGCAGTGAGAATGTGTCTTCTTCATGCCGAGTCACACTGAATTTGTGTAAACTAGTATTTAAGGGAATTTATTTATTTATTTATTTATTTATTTATATATAAATACAGTAACCCTTTCCACTTATGTTTTGGAATAAAGGTGAAATTAAAACATTGCCCACCTTCATTAAACCAGAGGGGAAATAATATATGGTGTCCATCCAGATATTGCACCACAGACATACTTGACACTATGAAAATTTTGAAAGAATACTCAACATTCTGGCTGAGATGTCTACACTCCCCAAGGACCACTTGTAAAACAAGGTGTTTGTAACTCAGTGAGATTGACCCATAGCACTTTTTAATAAATAAATAAGTATAACAAAGAACTTGAGGATTTTCAAGAACAATAGGTCCACCCATGCAATGGTCGTGTCCAACTTGTATCAGCTCCCTGTGTTCTGAGTTAGTCCTTTATGTGTGAATACTGTCTGTAAACATTTTACTGTTATCTATTGTTCTGTAGTTTGCAATTGCTGATATAAAGAAACAAAGCTGTAAGTAGACCCGCATTTAAATTGCAAGTTTCATTTAAATCCTCTGTTTATTATTCTCCTCCTCAACCAGCTGCAGATAACCAAAAATATAAGAATTAACAACTTAAATACAAATGTAAATGGTATCAATAGAACGCATAAGTTCCGAGTGAGACTGTGAATTAATTCTCTTCATGGGGAAAATACCTAAATAACTTATGCCAAGTTATTAAGTCTTTCTGTCCCTTGTGGTGTAGTTTCCATAACTCATGGAGTTCATTAAAGGCTTTGCATAAATATAGAACATCCACGGAAGGTAATTAATGCCATCACCTGTTTGGTAACCTGTGTGTTCTACCTTATTAAATATGCCATATAAATTTAAATATTAATATTCCAGGAAGAATGCTTATGGGAAAGCTAAAATTTCTGATTTTGTTTTTTATATTTACTGGGGCCTTTTGATGTTTTTTTTCCTGTCTTCTTATTTTTCTTTTTTTTTTTTTTTAATGTGAAACTATATGCTGAGTGTCAAGAAATAATTATGGTAGCAAAATCAGGCATTAATAATAGCTCATTACATAGCAAGGCTAGTCATACTCCATTGAACTCTGTGAGAGATTTGCCATTGATTTCAGTGAAAGCAAGGTCAAGCCCACTGAGTTTCAAGATAATTGCTGTAAAGTATCCATTAGATAATAAAGGAGATTATTAATAATTGGACACCAAAATGCTTTCATTTATCATTAGATTAATATTTTAAATTGTCTTGAATGCAAGCAATACTCAAGAAACAAAGCATTGCAGCTTGTCTGCATAGAAGTGTGTTGTAAGATAATTAACCCATCTGAACCTGAATTAATTGTACTTTATACCAGTAATTCTAGAACAACTTAAAACCATAGGTAATATTTTTTTCAGAATTGTCACGAATTTTGCATAAGTAAAATATATGCTATATTTTTATGCAATACACACCCATGAAGAGAGAAAGCTAACATATAGTTTTGGATATAGAATAACCTCAAACATTTTTTAGGCTTCATTGAGAAAATCCTGCATTTATCCAGGAATTATAAATTCATTAGTATTTTGTTCTGAATGGATGAGGAAGGACTTCAGCTTCTAAAGACCATAAAGGAAGTAAGATGGGTTAATAAACTCTATTAAAAAAGAACCTTAAATAGGGGTTCCTCCCCACTCTTAATGGAAAGACACTAACAAAATGACAGCTTAAAAGACTCCTTAAAGATGGCAAAGATTAACTCCCACAAGCTCCCCATGAAAAGGGGTCTGGCTCCAGCCCCCAACACCCCCCATGTCTCTGCTGGCTCTCTGCTTCCCTAGAAATCTGGCACAGCCTCTTCCTGAGTAGCAATCACTGTGTAAACCACAGATTCACAGAATATGCTGGGTTGGAAAGGACCCACAAGGATCATGAAGTCCAGCTCCTGGCCCTGCACAGGACCATGTCCAAGAGTCACACCCTGTTCCTGAGAGCATTGTCCAAATCTTCTTCAACTCTGCCAGGCTGGTGCTGTGACCACTTCCCTGGGGAGCCTGTTCAGGGCCCAACCACCCTGAGGGTGAAGAACCTTTTTCTAATATCCAGCCTAAACCTCCCCTGACACAACTCCAGGACATTCCCTTGGTCCTGTCACTGGTCACCACAGAGAAGAGATCAGTGCCTGCCCCTCCTCTTCCCCTCATGAGGAAGCTGTAACTGCAGTGAGGTCTCTCCTCAGTCTCCTCTTCTCCAGATTGAACAGACCAAGTGCCCTCAGCCTCTCCTCTCACGGCTTCCCCTCAAGGCCCTTCACCATCTTTGTTGCCCTCCTTTGGACACTCTCTCATAGTTTAATGTCTTTCTTACATTGTGGCACCCAAATCTGCCCCCAGCACTCAAGGTGAATGCCTTGAGGAGGAAAAGAGGGACAGGTTGGCTTGCTCTGGGAGGAGCGACGAAAAAGAAGAGCATTTCCATGTGGCTCTCCACACTCATGAGGTGGGTCCTGCCTGTGGCGAGAATTCACTCACTGAGACTTAATTTGAACAAGACTAAGAGAATAGCAGCAGAAGAGAATAGTAGTGGGAGGAACTAAAGAAGACATGGCAAAATAGGAGCTTAACCAACATGGTTTCTAACATCCTGCTCTCCCAAACAGAACCAACTCCTTCAGCACAGGGCAGGACTGGTAAAATTTGATTATTTTTCTCTTCTTTTAAGATAAATGTTCATAGGTCATAAGATTACAAAACCAAAACAACAACAGCAAAAAAAAAAAAACCCAAAAAGACAAACAAACAAAAAACCAAGAAAAACAAACAAAAAAACCAAAACCAAAATAAAAAAAAAAACCAAACAAAAAAAAATCCACCAAAACCAACCAAACAAACAAATCAACATAAAACCAATCCTATATGTTGCATTCTGAAGTTTTTTTACTTTTTCCTTGACAATCCAAATAAATTTTATGGAAATGACACATAGAAGCAAGCTCCCAAATTCCTTGATGCTCTTTCCTTTTCTTTTTTTTTCCCTTTTTTTTCCCTGAAATTCAATCTACAGTGAGCTTGCTCTGTTAATTTTTTCATTATTATTTTAAAATGCGCAAGAAGTCATTTCAATTAATTGTTTTATATTATACTGTATATCAGTAATTCTAAATATAATTAGAATTCTTGGGGGTTTTTTTCAAATACATGTGTTTTGCAATATCAAAAATCTGTAAAACCACACAGTATTGAAAAATTTCTTTACAGAAATTTTTATGGTAGTTTTACATGGATTTTTCGGTGAAGGTTCATTGCATTCTCCCTTTAGACACATGAAAAACACATCCTTGGGCTGTGTCCTCAAAAGCTACAGAAAATAATTGGGTGTATTTGTGTCCTTGTCTGTATTTAAATGCATGCCATTTTGAATGCAAGTATGTTGAAAATGTGTTCTCCTCATGACAGATCATCTGAGAATTAACCAAGACAAAGCCATGCAGACGATATTGTTATTTATTGTATTAAAATATTCTTCTTAGCAGTAATTCAGTTCATGACCCTTTAGGTACATCATTGCCAAGGATTGGTTCCCATCAGTGTCCCAACTGCTTTATGAAATGGGCATAAGGATTGCATGGATGAGAGGAGAAGTGTTTTAGGTGGGAAAAAACATCAAAGGCAAGAAAGAATTTCATATCTTTTGATGTCACTCAGCTTCAGGTAATAGAGCATTACAGCTTGCAGGAGTGCTAATTAAAACTGATAGTTATTTCGTTAACTTGACGTGCCTTTCAAATAGCTTACAAAACTTGCCATTCCTGACAAGAGGAAGTGCCTAAGTCCATGAACATGCATGATTTATAAGTCTTCCTTCTTTTGCCATCCAGATGTAAATGTAGTGATCTTGGGGTGCAAGAACCAAAAGATGGAGCTGTACATATTAATTCAGAGTGCATGGCAATGCACACTAGCAAAGTGCCTTTTCGTTTCCTGCCACTTTTAGGGGAGAATTGATTAACCTGAGTGTGGTATTGACACTGTTTTCCTTACAGTTGTTTCTAACAAACAATGTAATTTCTAACACAGGACAAAGCTGACACTTACTAACACGACCTCACTGGAGAATGACTAGTGGCTCTGTCTTGTTAGTCTTTCCCTGAGTCACAGTACTCTCAAACACACCTCAAACTTTCTCTAATGTTCTGAATAGATATTGTTGCAGGGAGTGATGTTATATTCCATATTGTATAAAAATCAGTAAATTATTTTTTCTTTGTTTCGGTAACATTGGTTATTTCATTACTAATAACCCATATGGCCTAGAACAGATTAACGGGCAAAAGACATGAAGTGCCTATGAAAGATCATTTTTGCTCTGAGAAAAGTTTTCCAAAATGTGTGAAGTGCAAAAAGAACATACACAAAAGTAATTCCTCTGCAAAAACTATTTGATGGCAGCTTTCCATTTTAGCTATCGTGAGCCAATTAGGAAAAAATAAGCGTCTTCATGACACTATGGCATATTTCTCCATGATGAAGGCTTGGACCTTTGAGAGTGGTATCAAAACACTGAATGTCTTTGCACTCAAAGAGGAATGTAGGACTTTTCTTGATAATTTGGGGGAGATTTTGCTGCTTTGAGCGTGACATTCATAGATGTGGTTTTCAGGTAGATAGTTTTTTGTTGGGCATCTTTAGAGTGATTCCATTGCTTGTTTGGTTTTTGTTGTGATAGTTCATACATAACAAATATAACAGTCAACAAAGTGGTAATTTTGACATGTGGATGTTATTAACCTGATATCCACTGTTAGACCCTACTGTATTTCCCTTGTTATTGTCTACTGATCTATGGCTGAATACCTTATCCTTCATTTTCATTTCTTATTTTCATAGAGTGGTTTGGGTTGGAAAGGACTTTAAAGATCCTCTAGTTCCAACCCACCTGCCATGGGCAGGGACACCTTCCACTAGACCAGGTTGCTCAAAGCCCCACCCAACCCAGCCTTGAACACCTCCAGGGACGGGGCGTCCGACTTCTCTGGGCAACTTGTTCCAGTGCCTCACCACCCCTACAGAAAGAATATCTTCCCAATAGCTAATCTAAATCCGTCTTCTTTATGTTTGATGATTTTCCACCTGTCCTATCACTGCATGCCCCCTTCAGGTACTGAAGGGCCTCTACCTGTTTGCTGTTTCTTTTCTGAATAAAACAAGACACCATGGCCATAAAAGCAAAGACACTGAAAGTGTCTGAAACACTGACAATGCTCCCGGCTGTTAATTTGTAAGGTATATCCACTCCCAATTGAGCCTTTCTCCTTGACCTGAGGGATTCAGGAGGAAATCAGCTGAATTATTGCGTCTCATTTTTTCTCCCAGAACTCACTCTAAGTTCTCTCGATTTGCTCCATATGATTTTGGACAGCGTCGTTGGTGCCCATGTTGAGCAACATGAGCAAAAAAGGGCTGGACAAGCCTTAGCAGCCTCTGCAACATGGCAAATCTTCATGTGAAAGCACCAAACCTTCTGTGACAACAGGCCTGCTTAAGCTGATGTTGTCTCCCTGCATCCATCCTCACCAACCACTTCTGGTGCTGACTTTTGGTTCAGGCTCAGTAGGCTTCTGGAGTTTGTCTTGATGGAGCTTTGATCCTCTCCACTGTCGGTTAGGGCACTCTACTAATACTACAAGTTCAAATTTGAGACCACAGAAGGAACATTGCTCTTCTGTCAGAAGTCAGAAGTCCTCATCTTTCCCCATTTTGGGACTATCCAGCCAACACTTGTTCAAGCCTCCAGCTGTCCCTCCTTCCTTTCGTTATGTGGCTCAGGATATCTGCAAGGTTTCTGCAAAGACCCTGCCTCTTATTCACAAGGGATCTATTTGAGGCTTATCACTTGGAAATTTCTGAAATATCAAGTTATTCTGAACCATACTGTGCTGCCTCAAGAAAATTGCTTTACATATATTAAGTATATCAGACTAAGCAAAAGCACTTTACTTCAAAATCTGTTTATATCCAAATGCCATCTGCTGCTGGGTGGGTTTTTTCATGAAATAAATGATGTGCAACAAAGGTCATACATACTGCTCTATTGATATTTCAGCATGACACCCAATTTTGTAAAGGAATGTCATGCAGAAACGATTTGTTTTGCTACAGAGATGGTGTAAAATTTAAATGCTCTGTCATAAAATAAAAGACAGCTTCTGTACCTTGGGCACACTGGAATCAGCACATTCATTAATTTCAGGACAGCTGCATGCTGCTGTTACAGCACTGGAAGTTATTGATATGGGGAACCTACAGAGAACACAGGAAGAACAAAGCAGTATTTATATTGCAAGGTGCTAGTGATCAGTACTTGTTTCAGAGCTAATTTCTATGATCTTTTCATTTTACTTTTAGGCATCCAAGTAGTAGCTAAGAATTCTTATGATTCATGATTACATCAAAATACCCCTTTGCAGTGGAGGTTGTGTTACTCTTTCTAGTAGAAGAAGTTAATATCATTCTGAGAATGTCCTAATGTAAAACGTGAGCTTTAGTACTGCAATGTAAACAGCTCAGAAAAACTCTCAGGACAATACCCCTGTTCCACATATTTCTCTCCAACATGACGTGTTGCCATCTTCTGGGCAGAGCTTACTGATTGAAAGGAAGGAGAGAGCATGAGTGGAAGGACCTGGAGCAGAGAGCATGGGAGTGGGTTAAGGGCACGCCCTGGAAGGAGGCAAGCATGACTATGGATCCCTGCAGTTCTGAGCTATCACATGGCAGAGTGACAAAGGGAGCAGGAAGGCTGGTTTACAGGATAGCAAGGCTGCCATGGTGACTGCAGCAAGGCTTGCTCTGGGATATGGACAAAAGGAAGCTGCCGGTACACTGCTTTCAGGGGAAGAGCACTTACTCGCTTGGCTCCACAGCCAGATAAAGGGTAAAGGCTGATTTCAAGTTGTTCAAAATTTAGAACAATTGCTGCACATGCAGGTGCTAAAATGTCAAATATTGAGAAAGTCACAAAGTCTGGGAAACTCCTTTAAATAGGAACAGCAGAAGATTTTTGAAGACTGCATTTGTTTAGGCTTCTAAACCATTGGCTTTAATCTCTTCACAGAAACCCTAGTGGAACAGTTACAAACAGACCAGACTGGGAAACATCTGTCAAGTAATAGTGGCACAACTTAGATCCTTTAAGAGACAATTTTCAGATGCTTGAAGCTCAGTTTTTTCATTTTAACAAAGTGAAGTATGTGCTGTGTGAGGGTATTAAGATGAGGAAAATCTGTATGGTTTAGAGTAGCTAGGGACATCTTCACAACACAGTTGTGCCAAATAGCGCTCATTTTATGTTGAATCTTTTTAGGTATGTAATCCCACCGTAAGTATATAGACATTCTGCCTCTCTGAAAACACTGAGTTGTGTTTCTGACAAATGTTCAGGAGTGCAAACTGCCCTGTATCTTTACTCATATGTATATACTTCAATAAACTATTCAGCCTGAGGTATTAATGTGATAGCTCTAAACCAGGAACTTCCAGATTAATTCTTTTAAGGTAGTACCTCATAATTCCTCAAGTTAGACAATGCATAATTTTCACTCTCACCTTCTTTTAATAATGAAACAGATACTTTCATCAGCAGCTTGTTCTGATGCTACTTCTACTAATTGATTGAAAAATAACAGGGTAGAAATGCCTGTAGCCAGAGAAATAGATGTATATTTCCATGGTAAGGATACTGCATCTTTGAATTTTTAAAACTGTACTCTGCTCAGAGAAAGTGTCCATATAATCAGTAATACCAGTGATGCCACGTGTTAAAGGAGAGAGATGAATCTTGTTCTCCCTCAAGGAATATTTTTGTCGCTTCCTGCTTTGTAGCTTTCCTTAGTCCTGGAAACAAGTACCTGTAGGACTGAGAAAAGCAGTGGTGTTACAGAAAGGAGAAGGTTTTGTCATTCTTCTCAGCCCAGTATGCAAGCCAAGACATCAGCAGCAAAAAAGAAAACACTGCAAAACTATGAGGAACTGTCGATCTTTTAGGTTAACTGACACTGGATGTACTTTTAACAAAAGGAAAATTATTCTGAGTACTAAATTCTTATTAACCCTTTAGGGTGATAGCCTGCAGATTTCATATAGAAAATTTTAGGCACCTCACCTTCACTTAAAAAAAAAATCTAGTTTTATTTTCTAAATCAATCTCGGTGGAAGTAATACCCTAGTGTCTCATCTTAAGCGTTTAATATTCATTGTTTGTGTTTTCTGGATTCTCAAATACAGAGAGGAAGAACTAGAGCTGCAAACATTACAAAAGAGTGATAACTTCAGCTGTCATTTTGTACCATCTGTGCATCTCAGTACTGCACATATCAATGAATTGCTTAATCCTTCAGCAATTTGCTGTTTTTTTCAAGAAAAACATTCTCTCTTTGCAAGCAAGGCAGAACTTATGTAGTACTTTAATTTTCCCATAACCATACCTGTTTTACAATGGTCCCTGCCTCCAGGGTACTATTCCGCTAGGATGCGGAAGTGCTCTTGATTTTTTCCATGGAATCTGTCTGAGACGCTGTCCAGATCCCAGTCCTTGGCACCACACAAAAGCCAACTGAACAGCTCTGCTGTGGGGTGTGGACACTGAAAGCTTGGTGGCAAAGCGATTTTCCAGTTTTCTGCTTGTCAGTGTGCATCTTCACTTTCTCACTGGAGCTAGCTGAAAAACAGCTAGAGAGCTTTTGTAAATAACTCTTCTATCTTGCACCTGTGAGAAGTTTTTGCACTTTGTTGTTGTTAATCTGAGGGATTGTTTGGGAATGGGTGTTTTAGGACCTGGCCAATCATCCTGAGGGGTGGATGGCCAGGGATCCAATAATCTTATACCATCCCAATGACCTAGGGTGTAAAAACCCATCTGTATATAAATAAATGATTCCGTTCTTCCTGAGTTTGGCTGGCCTTTTTCTCTCCGTGCTAACTGCGACAGTGGGGTTGCAATTATTTTACAGCGCTGTTGCAGGAAATCCTAAAACAACATAGAAACATCTGTATTGTTATTACTGAGTCTTAATTCCTTCTCAGAACACTGTCAATCTCTTTTTATATCTTTGCATTTGTATTGGGTTTGCATGGTGAGGTTTTGGTAAAAGGGGTCTACAGGGGTGGATGCTGTGAGAAGCTGCCAGAAGCTTCTCCCATGTCCAACAGAGCCAGCTCCAAGACTGACCCACTGCTGGCCAAGGCTGAGCCCATCAGCAATGGTGGTAGCACCTCTGGGATAACAGATGTAAGAAGGGGGAAAAGTTACTTTGCAGAAACAAATTGCAGCCAGAGAAGAGTGGGAGAAACCATTCTGCAGACACCAATGTCAGTGAAGAAAGAGAGGCAGGACGTGCTCCAGGCGCTGGAGCAAAGATTCCCCTGCAGCTCGTGGTGGATACCGTGGTGAGGCAGCTGTGCCCCTGCAGCCCATGAAGGTCCATGGGGCAGCAGAGATCCACCTGCAGCTCCTGAAGGAGCCCACACTAAACCAGGTGGGTGCCCAAAGTAGGCTGTGATCACATGGTAACCCTGTTCTGGAACAGGCTCATGTCAGGATCTGTGGCTGCATAGAGAGAGGAGCCCACACTGAAGCGGTTTTTTTGGTAGGATCTGTGGCCCCAGAGGGGATCCACGCTGGAACAGCCTGTTCTTGAAGGACAGCACCTTGTGGAAGGGACCCACAAGGGAGCAGTTTGTGAAGAAGGACTTGCAGCTTGTGGGAAGGACTCACATTGAGTGAAGCAGTGGAGGATGATCTACCATGGGAGGGACCCCATGCTGGAGCAGAAGAGTGTGAGAAATTCTGCCCCTAAGGAGGAAGGAGCAGCAGCAACATGTGATGAAGTGACTGCAGCCCCATTCCTCATTCTCTTGTGCCTTTCAGACAGAAATGGGAGAGAAATTGAGAGTGAAGTTGAGCCCGGGAAGAAGGGTGTGGTTAGTGACAGGTGTTTTTGAGATTTGGGTTTATTTCTCATTACGCTAATCTGATTTAATTGGTAATAAACAAAATTAATTTCCCCAAGTCTGTTTTGCCCATGACTGTGACTGAATGATGTAACTGAATAAGGGATGCTGAGTGATCTCTCCCTGTCCTTATCTTGACCCATGAGCCTTCCTTTACATTTTCTCTCCCCTGTCCAGCTGAGGAGGAAAGGAAGAGAATGGCTTTAGTGGGCACTTGGTGGTCAGCTAGGGCCAACCCACCAATCAATAAAACAAAATAATTCTCTACTTAGCTAATGGGTTTGTTTTTCTTTTTTCTTGGAGGAAGTCTCCTTTCATCACCATCATAAAACACAATTCCAGACATCCCGAACACTGTGTCAAGTCCACTCTATTGGAAACTTGTTCTTCCTGCTTGAGTTCCCTACACCCTACAAGTGTCTTTACTTTTTTCTCTTGTAGGAAAGTAAAACTACTCTCCAAACCCTTACACAAATGGAGAGCAATTTAAACAGTTACTAATACTAGCTATCCCATAACTGGAAGAAATACTAACCTCAGGGAAAATGAGTCCGTCTCGTTTAAATGCTGGAAGGAGTTCTCTGCTTTTGTGCTTGCAGACAAAACAAGAATGAAGAATCACATTTCAAACACAATCCTAGGCTTGTCTTTTTTTTCCTGTTTCATCTTTTGCATATTTTCAGTGATACACAGAGATAAAGAAAACTNCAAAATTAATTTCCCCAAGTCTGTTTTGCCCATGACTGTGACTGAATGATGTAACTGAATAAGGGATGCTGAGTGATCTCTCCCTGTCCTTATCTTGACCCATGAGCCTTCCTTTACATTTTCTCTCCCCTGTCCAGCTGAGGAGGAAAGGAAGAGAATGGCTTTAGTGGGCACTTGGTGGTCAGCTAGGGCCAACCCACCAATCAATAAAACAAAATAATTCTCTACTTAGCTAATGGGTTTGTTTTTCTTTTTTCTTGGAGGAAGTCTCCTTTCATCACCATCATAAAACACAATTCCAGACATCCCGAACACTGTGTCAAGTCCACTCTATTGGAAACTTGTTCTTCCTGCTTGAGTTCCCTACACCCTACAAGTGTCTTTACTTTTTTCTCTTGTAGGAAAGTAAAACTACTCTCCAAACCCTTACACAAATGGAGAGCAATTTAAACAGTTACTAATACTAGCTATCCCATAACTGGAAGAAATACTAACCTCAGGGAAAATGAGTCCGTCTCGTTTAAATGCTGGAAGGAGTTCTCTGCTTTTGTGCTTGCAGACAAAACAAGAATGAAGAATCACATTTCAAACACAATCCTAGGCTTGTCTTTTTTTTCCTGTTTCATCTTTTGCATATTTTCAGTGATACACAGAGATAAAGAAAACTCAACTCATTGCTAAAGTGATGCAGAACTTACTTGAGAAATTTATCTTCCTTTTAGAAAAAAACTTTTCAATTTAAGTATTCATTTCGATCAGCATCTTTGTCTTGAGGGATTTCTTACATAGATTGTACAGAGATGAAAACTGAAAATCTGCATTTAGATAGAAATACCAGGAAAGGCCTTATTTACAAAGTAAGCAGTATTGCTTTTTTCTTCCTTACAGTAAGACATAAAATAATTTTTCTCTTCCATTCCTTAAATAATGACACTAAAGCAGGACTTCATGGTCCCTTAAACACTGAGGGTGAAGATGTAGTAACTCTAATTTTGTATGATGAACTAAACTTCATGCATTGAAAGTCCAAAAAGATATGTCTTTCTATTTACTATAAATATCTTCTTTTCTTCATTCGAGTATGATGACCACATTAGAGGTCAACAGAAACAAACAGGAGAGCTAAGGAATAACATTTCTATTATACTCTTGCACAAGGTTTTGCTGCAGTCTGTGAACTGGGAAAGAAAGGTTAGAAGTGACTGATGAATTTTTAATAGGTTTTCCTAGATTTCAGTGGCTGTCGTTTGTTTTCAGTCAATAATTCACATGGTTACAGAAGGCAACCCAATTGATTTTTAGTGTAGCAGTGCTTGGGAAAAAGGACTGTAAAATGCTTCATAACATTTTACACTTGCTGGGACACATTCTGCCCCAGCTCACATCCAGGAAATATCACTGATTTCACAAAGGCTGGATGAGACCCAGAGGAATGACGTTGGAAGCAAGGTATGTACAATCTGTATGAGAAGATCCCCAGCATCTCACTCACTCATGGAATACCAGGTGCAAGGAGAGACGGGAAGAACACGGTTTGAGAACAAGTGAAATTCTTATGTCCAAAATGATCCCATGCATTCTATTGGAAAAATACTGATACACATGAGAGGAATAGGACTTTCCCATTAAGATAAACAGTGAATTTACCACAGCCTTCTGTTTTTCTGCACAAATAACAGTCTTTGCTTAGAGAACAAATTAATGAAAATCACTGCTGTAGCACCAAGCATGTCAGTTAGTTACAGCAAAATGTCTTTAATATGGCCAGCGTGGTTCAAACCAAATCTACCAGACAGTAAAATAACAGGCAGATTTAATGAGGTGAATTCACAGCCAGGAAGTGTCCAGGAACCAAGCATGACTCGATTGTTGTTATGATTTCCAGAGAAAACCAGTCAGTCATGTAATTGTACTTTCAGTTAATAACGGCATGTGCAAAACAGCTTCCTCAGAGTTGTGTTTGCAAGCATTATGCTTGTGATAAGGACACATTTGAGGCAGATGGTTCCCAAAAGGCCTTTGTTATAGAAAAGAAAAGTTGGGGATCACAATTTACTTTGTTTTATGGAAAATATACAGAAAGCTTAATGTTTGACATGTTTTTATGTAAATGAAACTTGTGATCTAAAAGACAGAAGATAAAGCAGCTTGATTGGTCAGACCCTGGAGTGATGCACTACGGTAGGTAGTGGTGTCTCTGAAGGGTCCAGTGTTCTGGATGCATCATTACCAACCTGCAGGTGTTGAAAGACCCATTGTAGTGCTGCTCTTCGGGTGATGAAAAACAATTTCATCATCTTCTTCTGAATAAATGCAACCCTACTGAGCCAGTATGAGTGACCTGACCAAAACCTCTAAAAATACATTGACAGTAAGGTGATCTTAGAAAACCTTATAAAAATCAGTGAGTATACAGGTTTTATAATGATCTTTGGTTTTTTAATGAACCTTGTTACAAGTTTAGAAGCAAGAGAGGTTGATCATTGCATACCTGTCTCTCTCCCCACTTGGGAAACAAACTTGGGAGTAGCCAAAGTTCAATTTATCTACCTTATAGCACCAGGAATGAATGGAATTCTGTGTGGATAAAAGAAGTTAACTAAATATTTTCTTTGAAATTATTGAGTCAAGACATTCGCCATTCACTCCAAAAGTACCGCCACCTGGAGATAAAAACTGTTGTAATGGACTTCCAGAAGCTTAAAAGCATTGCAAGGACTGGGACCGCAGATTATTTTTACACTCTATTGTTTATTTATCCTCATCAACATATTGATTGCAGCAGTGTGGTAAAAGCTCTGTGATACCTGAGTTGAGAGGACCAGATGAACAATGAAATAGAAGCATGGCACGGCTTCTTAACAGATTGCTTGCGCTTACA
This sequence comes from Melanocharis versteri, assembly GCA_013397845.1. NCBI lineage: Eukaryota > Metazoa > Chordata > Aves > Passeriformes > Melanocharitidae > Melanocharis > Melanocharis versteri. The sequence continues at coordinate 357,207 of VZTG01001540.1, forward strand.
GGTTGTAATTAATCTATTGAATCTGATGGTTTCAGAGGTAAAACAAGTATTTTCACAATTTAAAGGCATTTAAATGCTCACCTGACTATATTATGATTTAAGACATTTAAATGCTGGGTGTCTGATTACACTAGTTAGATAATACGCATGATAGTCACAAGTTATCTAGCAAGTTCTTTCTTTTCAGGCCTCATGACTTATAGACAAGGTAGAGTGGTATGACTGGAGGATAAGAAAAATGTTGGTAATCAAAGTATTGTAGGATTGTGCTTGTGGCCTATTGCAGCACTTGTCAGGATGTTCATACCAGGCTGCACTGCATCACTGGTTTTAAGCCATTCTACCTCGTCTGAATCTCATCTTCCCAATAAATGTGTGTTTCAACACTCTCTAAAGTAAAGCTCTTACAGATGTTAGAGGAGAAGGCTCTATCAACATGCCCTGGAGTTAAGAGAAACCAGATTTAACAGGTGGTGTAAGTTACAGGGTACAGAAACATCAAGAAGAAAAGTGAGTTTTTTCATAATAAAAGCTTCTCTAAATGGTATTTATATGCTTCTTCTGAAGTGAAGGGTCTGAGAAAACCAAATGCAAGAGGCATGCCTCTCATTATTCCATCTCCATTTATTTTAAGTTGCCTGCTTCCTCTCCAATGCATGCTTCAAGCTGCAGTATTGGGCTCTAAATCTTTCTAAATCCTTTAAGAGACTAAAAGATATGGGACTTATAAAAGTAATGTCACTGTGCTGAACTTTGCCTTCTTAAAATGTGCTTCCTCCCTCCAGAAGCATGTAGTTCACAGCAGTGAACCACTACATTAAAACTACTTGACAACCTGGCCAAGCCAATCTATAACAGACAGTTTCCTGGAGGGTATCTTCCCAAACATTGAAGGAAAGGAATAACCAATACCAAAAAAAAAAAAAAAAACAAAAACCAACCAACCAACCAACCAAAAGAAACCCAAACCAAACCAAAGCAAAAAACAAACAGACAAACAAAACCAAACCAACTAAACAAACAAACAAAAAACAAAACAACAAAAAAAACCTGCAGTACATTTTTCCTGAGCTAAAAATAAAAGTTCTATGATATTTATTTGGACCCTGGACCTACAGAGATATCTCCATGTGCACACACAAAAAGAAATCACAGAATCACAGAACCATTGAGTTTTGAAGGGGCATCTTGAGACCAGCTTGTTCACTCCCTGAGCTTAAGCAGGCTCAGCTAAAGGGGGTGGCCCAGGGCCATTTTCAGTTGGGTTTTGAATATCTCCATAGATCCACAACCTCTCTGGGGAACTTGATCCAGTGTTCAAGCACCCTTACAGTAAGAATATGTTTTGGTGTGTCCAGACAGAACCTTCTGTATTTCAATTTGTGCTCATTGTCTCTTGTTCTCTGAGAGAATACCACTGAGAGCTCAGCTCTGTCTTCTTTAGTCCCCACATGAGGTATTTATACTCATTGATAAAATTACCCTGTGCCTCCTCTTCTCCAGACTCAGCAGTCCCAACTCTTTTGGTCTCTCCTCGTATGTCAGATGCTCCAATCCCGTCATTATCTCTGTGTCTCTTAGCTAGACTGACTTGTATATCCATGTCTGCCTCGTAGTGGGGTGTTTAGAACCAGAACCAGCACTCCAGGTACTCCTCACTAGCATCGAGTAAGGGGGAAGGATCACTTCCTTTGACCTGCTTGAAATGATCCCCCTTCTGCTGCCCAGGATGCTGCTTGCCACCATTGTCACAAGGATGCACTGCAGCCTCATGGTCAGCTGGCTGTCCACCAGGATCCCAGGTCATTCCCAGCAAAGCTGCTTCAGCCACAGCCCTATTATAAACTATTTAAGCATTAAACACTACTAAAGAACTTGTAAATGGTTCCACTTCTGTTGTCTCAGCAGGTTATTTTCTGCAACAGGAGATAGATACTTTAATTGTCTCCTATTAAGACAGATAAATTTTTCCTGTCAGCTAGAGAATAAAGAATTTTTAATTCTTCAAAATTACGTCATTTGTGATATTATATCATAGGCTACAGAGTTCTGCTTTTACTTAACCTATTAATATTATGCCTTTGGATTTACTTAGAGCCACAATTGCTCACTAGGGATTGAAGATATCTAAACTGGAAAATGAGCCTTTCAGTCACTCAGTCTTGGCTCTAGATGAGAAATTAGTCTGAAGCTTGTTCTCTGAGAACACCTTTCTCATTCCCTAGAGGTTCATTTATAAGAACCAAGAGCATTAGTGCCCAGTGTGAAACTGCCTAGATGGGTTTCAGCAAGAAATCAAACCACTCTGTGTTTCCAAAGTATTTTATTCAGCACAGGGTTGGGGCTTTTTAAGTAGTGTTTTTTCAGGAAACATAAATGGCGGGTAGGTCAGCATAGTGCCCTCCTCTGTTAGCACTGATCTCTTGTTCTCATGTCCCAGCACAGAAAACCCATCCAGTGTCACATCGATTTCTGGCTTCTCTGGCCCACGTGCAAGATGCAAGGAGCCAGCTGCACAAGAACAAGGCAGTCTGTATCCTAGCTTATTTGAAGTGTCCTGCCCCGTGACACATTTGAGTACAGGTGGGAGGGGGTGTCCCTAACACAACTGTGCAAAAGCACACAGCCCCTATCCAGGCAGCAGTTGCACCTAATCCAGAGCATATGATTAGGGACCCACTTTCTTCCTGGGCTGTGTGCTATACGGGGCTTGACAGAAGCAGGGAGAGTGACTGCCCACTCATCATTTCCTTGCAAGATGGAGTTATAACCACTGTGAAGAAATAATAAGGCATTGTGTGGACACTGGAAAATAGCCTCTAGCTTGTTATGATGACTAAAATGTGCTAATCACAGTCTGACTGCATCTGACAGAACTAGTATCTCTGAGCTACCCAGGGGCAATTCGTTCGGTCAGTTTCATGGAGGCGAATCCAGGGAATAGTTTTTCTAAAGCTGACGTAACCGTGTGGATGGAAACACATTTTTACAAAGACTCTTTCAGTGCAAAGGACCATGATGCTGTACTCAGGGGTTGACCTGAGAGCTCAGCCGTGCCTGCTGATACCATTGTGGCACTTTGTGCTAACCAGGCTGCCAGGAACGTGGCTCAGAGACAAGGCAGAGGAGGACGAGGCATCAGGCCCCCCTGTACGCCTGGAAGGGGAGTCTTTGCAGCTCTCTGGCTTAGAGCATTAGGTCTGAAAAGCACATCAAGTCACTGTTCACAGCACCTTGGAGAGCCGAGCAGACTGCTTCCTACATATTTTTCTTGTCTAGTTTATTAAAGCTCCTGGTTTAATGAGATCTGTTTAGGTTCCAAGCCCTAATAATCCAGGGCTCTTCCACAGCCATCCTTTTAAATTTCCCCCACAAAGAGTTTATTCACTGACAGCTTTAAGCCGACTGATAGGTGAGCATTGCTCTCTGGGTGGTTGTCTGTCTTGTAACCTGACACATAAATGAACCCCTCTCTGTGCATGTGTGTATATCAGATTGCTCTTGACAGAACACGTTATTCTGAAGTTCTTTAGTAAATACCACAAGCACCAGCTGTTCACTACATTCACTACACCCTTGTCTTAAGGATTAACTTATTGTTAAACGAGTGTTGTAAATAACCGCTTCAGAGCTCTGGGGACATTTTATTTGTTCTGTCACATACACCAGCACGGCAATATTCGTGCATGGGACAGATGTCTATCCATGATAGTTTACATAGACAGAGCTCCTGACTTCTGCAGTTTGAGAATAAAATGCACTCATGGGAGAAGAACAAGTTTTGATATTTTCTCTCCCCTCACCTTCCCAAGCCTTTCAGAAAGATAGTTTCTAATTATGAAATGCTCATTAAAGCCTTTGTTTTGAGGCAATTAAGGCTATTCCTAAGCCAAGTGAAAAGGATTGCTGAAATGCACAGACCCAAGCTACTCACCAAGACAGTAAATTCTTGTGTGAAAGCAATTAAGAAAAGAAACATTCCCAAGACAGCAAGGACATTCTGGTGTGATAAGAAAGAACTTCATGTGATGTCCAGAAGTTAAAGTACCTCAAAAGTGTTCTAAATATTTGCTTTGAAAAAAGATAGAAAATGGAAGAATGGTGCTTTTATCTCAAATTCTTAGAAAACCTCTTGATCTTTAAGTAAATACATGAAGAGGACACAGACAAGACTTCCAGGAATAAACTAATATATGAAACACGTCATACACATGCTACAAGGTTTCTTTTGCCTCCTTAAAAAAAAAAAAAAAGAAGAAAAAGAGGAAAAGGAAAAGGAAGATGAAGAGGATATTAAAAAGAAAAAAGAAAACACCACAATTTTCTTACATGTTAGATTTAAAATAATCAAAGACATTTAGGGTTTTGGTATAACAATCTTAAGAAGTATCATTTACCTAAATACCCAATAAGGATTGCTGGCAAATTTTCCCCAAATTCCTGTTCCCAGTGCAGGATATTTGTAAACCAAATCACCTGAATTAATTATCCTTTCTCAACTTGAAGAGTACAAATGAGGAGTTAATAGGGTTACTACTTGAGAAAGTCTCTTCTCTCACCTCTTCAGACTGCAGAATTGGATTCTGAGAACAAAATGTCATTCCGTGACAACCCCTGCATAAAATCTTGTCATCCCCTGCTATGTAATGAAATCAATTGAATTTTCAAATGTGTTAAAGTGTATTTTGTGTGCACAGTCTTGGGCAGACAGTGTTACGAATACAGAGTCGCTGGTCCTGCGTGTGGCCATTTTGAATTCACGACACATTTCTGACTCTGAGTCTTTCCATTCAGAAAACTGGAGTAAAGAAAGCAATCTTCCTATGTAAAACGCTCTGGCATTTGAAATGGAAATAGATGAGCTAACAACTAGCAACATGTAATGGTAATATTAGTAACATACAATTTAATGAAAGTTAAAACTAATGAACATCTACTGTAGTATTTCTCAGCAGTAAACTTTTGCCTAGCATAGAAATACAGACACTTGTTGCATTTAGAAAAGGAAGATATTCAGATCACTCCATGAATTCCATCTTAAGAAAATTGCACTTTTTTTTTTTTTAATTAAAATATGCCAGTTTTCAGTGACTACACCAAACTTTATGGTAAATAGGTAGTTAGATTCATCCAGTAAAATCTTAACACTAGTGAAGGCTGGTTGAATTTTGACACTGACATAGAAACAGATAATCTTTCCCTAATATTCAGAAATATCCTTTCTGTTGCTTGTACAATTTATAAGTATCATTGAAGAAGTAACACTGGGTCATTTTGACGTTTAAATGTCATAAAGAAACAGAAATATAATGAAACTCTAAAACTGAGAAACAAAAATAGCGCACCAACTTATTAAACCTTTCATCATCATGAAAAATGTGAAAACTTTGTGTTAGTGTTTCTTTAAATCCATTTAAAAGATTAAATTATTCATTTAAATCAATTTAAGGTCCCCTGTTCCACAGTATCTGGCTCTTCAGAGTGGTAAATCTTCCCAAAATGTGTTAAAAAGGCAGGGAATTATTCATCAGACCAAGCATGAAACCCTAGTTACTGTATAGGGAAAACCTAAAAATCAAATTTTCCACTGCTCAATTCTTCAAATTTTCTGTGGATTTTTTTAAAGCTTTAGTGCTATTTTACAGATGAGTTTGAGGGAAAAAAAATAATTTGAATTCATTTTTTTCATACAATAACACAATATAGGGAAATCCAAATAAAATAATAATTCTAATTACTACTTCTTCAAAAGGAATGCATTTGTGATTAAATTATCACACAGTGGAATAGTGATCAAATAAGCTTCATTTAATTTCCAAATCTTAAAACTAATTTTCATCAAAGATTTTTAATTTTTACCAAGGAAAAACAATGACAGAGGGAACTATAAGAATGTGAGAGTGACATTTCTCTGTCACCCATTTACAGTGGCTTTCAAATTTGGAGGGCTAGTAATTTGAAATGTCTTCGATCACAGTATAATATAGTTTTTAAAAATGAGAGAAGCACAACTCTAAACTTTCTGCAAAATGATGCCAGCTCAAAGGGTAAAAACTGTCCCCATAAATATCAGATATCTTGTGTTCTGCTATTCCATCTCCCTCTGCCATAATTCGGCCCAGTTCTGCCAGGAAGTGTTTTCATTTTCCCTTCAAATTTTTACACTGTCAAAAGAATTGTTAGTATCATCACCTAATGTTCTTGTTTAACTAAGAATAACATTCTACAGTTGTAGGATAAGTGAATACATACAAATACATCAAATGTAACTATTAGAAGCTTGAAGTAAACTGCCATCTTTGCCTGACAAATACTCTTAACAGAGCAGGCTTTTTTTCTCTCATTCATTGTTTCCTGAATGATACTGGATCTTAAATTTCATTGAGAGTTTTTCCCATTTTTGATTTGCCCTAGTTTTATTTTCCTACTCTTTGTTTGCTAAAGAAACAGAACAGGCTGACAGTTTTAGGATGTTGTCAACACAGGTTCATTGAGCCAGCCCATATAAATCTTGCTGAGGGTATTTGTGCCAGGTGCACTGCTGCATCAACCTTAAGCACTTCAGACTGGGAAGGGGCTCTGGAACCAGACAGACACCTGCACACACACCCCTTCCCAGTGCCTGTGACAGCTCTTGAGGCCCAAGTGACAAAGGAGAGATGATGTTCCCACACAATCTGTAAAACACAGTGGAAAAGCCTCAGCCCTGCTTTCACCACACAAACCCTCAAGCATTCTTTAAGAAGGTTGTTTTCTCCATTGCTATTATTCTTCTCTATGAATTCTTGTTAACCAATTTTACCTTCAACCTACAGTGGCTTAGCATGACCTTCTCTGGAAAAATAGGATTAATTTTTTTTGTTACTGCAAAGCAACAATTATTGGTTTTAGGAGGTTGCCCACAAAGAAATTCACTTTCTGAAAAGCTTAGGGGAAAAACTAGGCTTCCTATGACCAAAAGCCTGGTACTTTTACAGGATGGCAATGCCATGCAATTTTCTGCCTTAGAAAAGCCAAACTAATGTTGAAATTGCAATTTGAGAGAAATAGTCCCTAGAAGACATAGTCTCTAAAAGACAAGTCTGTAAGTTTTACCATTCCTCTGGTAGTGATTTTTTTTCATGATGCATAAAGCAGCTTTAATGCTGGAAGAATACAGAAGAAACTATGGGGCCATAGCTCAGAGGTCAAATAAGGAACCTCTAGAGATGTGCCATTAGTGTGCCTTCTATTCAGCAGCCCAGGAGTCAACTGAGTTTTTTTTCTGGCTGAGTGGAGAAGGCACACAGCTGGCTGGTTCCAGTAAGGCAGTCCACACCCAAGGGTCTCAGACAGAAACACAGCCTCTTAACTAGCTCATGAACTTTGAATTATAGAAAATCTCTTCATCCCTTGACCATGCACCTAATCTTTTTGTACCTTAGGCTTGACACCAGCCCCCATGCACCTTCCCAGCCCCTCTCAAGCAGCACCTATGTGTGCAATAATTCTTCTTAAAGCTCCTTAGGATGTTCTGAAGGTGCATATCTGCTTGGATGTTCATGCCATGAAGTAATTTTTGGCTGCTTTCAGCTTACCCTTAAGACATGTCTGTTCCCAATTTGTTTTGAAGGTCCTTCTTGAGACAAAATTTACTTCTTTTCCAAGGCTAATGCTTTCTAAAGCATTTCCATCCTTCTTTCTACGTAGTCTGTGCAGTGCAATGGCTTTTCAGTTCTCCACAGCAGACTGTACCAAGAGAGTTTATGCTCACAGTCTTCTCCTATCATGTTTTGCAGCTGTGAAGAACTTGCTCTTACAGAGTCAGTGTTTTCCCTGTAACCATTGTTGCCATCAGAAAAGATTTTTAAATTACTTACACAAAAATTTATCTGATGCATGCAACTCCCTGGAGACTGTTGGGTTTCTTTTACCTTTCTACATGTTCATCTCATGTAGACAAGAACTTCCAGTGACCTGGAGATTGGTGGTTTAATGTTTTTTAGGAGATTCATTATGTGCTCAAAACACAGCATTTGGGTTATTTTTCTGTTAGCTGAACATGCTGTGAATTCAGTGGTTTTGGAAACCAAAGCAAGAGAAAAAAAAAAAAAAAAAGAAAAAGAAAAACAGAAAAACCAACCAAAAAACCAAAATCGAGTATTCAGGCATGTTCTACAGTGACCACTGTGACTGAGGCACAGTCATAGCTCACTCGCAGAGTCACTGAGGGTGTAGCGTCATCCCCACTCAGAGCAGAGAAGCGTCTCTTTGCAATAGCCATTCTGCAGGAGATAGTTCTGAAAGCAGGACAGATAAAGGGATTAACTTTATACAAAGAAAAAAATCCTCCCTAGGTAAATGAGCCACTGAAATTGTTTGTAAATATCCAGATAGGTTTTAGATTTCAGAGTGCAGCAGCTCCATTTCATCTTTGGAAAACTATCTTACACATTTTGTAGCACTATCAATAATGAACAGTACTTGGTAAAATCAAACAAGCTGGGAAACAATTTGGTATTGATAGCATGAGATAGTGCAGTACCAAAACATACTTTCATAGACTGTAAATTCCTCTGATCTGCCTGCAGAATCAAAAAGCTGAATGGACTTCAAATACCCTAAACATTTTAGCTAATCATTTAACAGATTTCTTACAATTTTAATGAAAAACATAATTTACTACAATTACAGTTTAATTACTTCACCCTCAGCATACTCTCTTATACGATAGCTATCAGATCTAATTATTTCCTTTCCATTTGAGTTTAATAAAAAAGAATTTGGGCCAATGTAATTACCAGAGTAAATCTAGATATAGTGGAGTAACACAGCTGAGTTTTTATCATTAATCTACTGGGGCACTGCTAGCTTAAATTGGGGAAATTTGTACTTTGGAAGACACACAGAAATTTTAGTTTAAATAAGACCCATTCAAATGCCACTATATTTTCTCTTAAAAGCTTCAATAAGCAGATCTAAATCTCCATATAACCCAATGAACATGTGTATTTTGATTGGAAAGCAGCACAGGGCATCGTTCATGACCTGAAAATGAAGCTGACTAAGCTGTTATGGCGCTGTAACAAATATTTGAATCACAACTTGTGGAAAACAATCTGGTATCCTCAAATTTCTCACTTGTACAGTGTTTTTATAGTACTGTTGGTCAGGAAATTTCTTTCAGACCTGCTTTTAAATTTGGCACTCCTCCAACTTTGAGACTTTCACTACAATAGAAATATTGTAATAAAAAAGTTTAAACTACTTGAGTTTGCATTTTCTTGTGATGGTGTATTTTCTCATGTGATGGTGTATTTTCTCAAGGCACTGGCATTTCCTCTGGCCCCTGGCTCAGAAAGCACGGGATCGTTCAACCTCTGATGTGGCAGGACCAGATGTTCTGCGTGTCATGCAGCTGCAGATGCACCAGCCAAGATATAGTCTCCAACAGCCACCTGAATTCCACATTTCTGGAGACAAGGCAGCAACGAAGATGCAAATTAATGATGAAACTGCTAGAAAATAAATATTTTCAAGTAAATCCTAGGAAGATGGCAGAAATTATATTGATCTAAAAAGGACAGCATGAACTGTTCCGTTCCATGAAAGTCTTGTTCTGTTTAGATAGAAAATATCAAAAATGAAGTCTCATCATTTTCTAATCTCCTTTTTGTGCCCTGCAGAAATACCAGCATTTCCTATTGAAGAGAAAATCTAGTTTTCACTCTGCAGTAGTCATCAGTAAGTTTGGAAAAGGATTTTATTTGCAGCATAAAAGTCTTAACATTGATGATACCTCTAACTTGAAGGGCCAAAGAACTGTGGAATTGGGTTGGGTTTCTTCTTCCTTTTCTTCAGAACAGTAATTTCACATCCTTAAACTCATTTGGTGCTTCTGAAGATTGAGACATATTCGTTGTCTTTGCTTACAGGCACATTCCCATTTTTTTCTCTTGCTTATGTTGCCTTCCCAGCTTGAGAAGGCAAACCCCATGGTATTGGGATTGCATTGCAAGGCTTTGGGAGCAGGGGTGGCAACCACGGTGATTCTCTGAGAAGCTGATGGAGCCCTCCTCCATATCTGACAGAGCCAACACCAACTAGCTCCAGGATGGACCCACTGCTGGCCGAGGAAAAACCTATCAGCAACGGTGATAGTGCCTTTGGAATAACAGATTTAAGAAGGGGAAAAAAGTTATTGTGCAGAAACAAATTGCAGCCAGAGAAAAGAGGAGTGGGAATATGTGAGAGGAACAGTCCTGCAGACACCCAGGTCAATGCAGCAGCAGTGGCAGGGAGGCGGGGGGATGTTCCAGGCACCAGAGCAGAGATTCCTCTGCAGCCCATGGGGAAGAGCGTGGTGAGGCAGCTGTTCCTCTGCTGCCCATGGAGGTCCATGGGGCAGCAGAGGTCCACCTGCAGCCTTCAGAGGACTCCACACCAAAGCAGGTGGATGCCTAAAGGAGGCTGTAACCTTGTGCAAAGCCCACACTGGAGCAGGCTCTGGGCAGGAGCTGGAGACTTGTGGATAGAGGAGCCCACACTGGAGCAGATTTGCTGGCAGAGTTCGTCACCCCGTAAGGGACCCACGCTGGAGCAGCCTGCTCTTGAAGACTGCAGCCCATGAAAGGGACACACACTGGAGCAGTTCAAGAAGATCTGAAGCCTGTGGAAAGTGATACCAAGATGATTTTTGCTTTTTCTTCTATATACCTTTTACACAGTTCTATGTATCCACAAGTATTAGCATGCATACTTGTAATTCTTTAAGTCTGATAACTTAGCATAGTTCTAGTGTTCTGTAGGGCCAGGAGACCAAACACCCCAGAAGCAGTAGGGCCAGGAGGCCCGTAAATTCACCCTTGGGCAGCACATTGTCATGTATGCACCCCATGCAGTAATAACTGTGCTGGAACAAAAGGGGGAACACTGGTTATCCCCTAGCAGAATGCTGAAATATCAGTCTGTGTTGTTGGAGCAGGATGATGTTACTCTAAAAACAACATCTGTGGTAAACCCTGTGATGTTTTTGTCATCCACATTACTTGACAGCATGCCTGAACATGATTGTTTACAGACAATAGAGGAGACTTATTCTAGCAGACCAGACCTGAAGGACATTCCTCTGAAGAGCCCAGACTGGGAGCTGTATCCCGAGGTAAACAACCCCCTACCCTTTAACCGTGTCTGGCTTTCATTTCCTAAGACCAGGAAAAGGCATCAAAAGGACCCACGCAGGATAAGTTCATGCAGGATGATCTGCCATGGGAGAGACCCCATGCTGGAGCAAGGGAAGAGTGTGAGGAGTCCTTCCTCCCTCTGAGAAGAAAGGAGCAGGGCAGACAACAGGTGATGACCTGACTGCAGCCCCCATTCCCCATCCCTCTGTGCCACTGAGAGGGAGGAGGTAGAGAGAACCAGGAAAAAAGCCTGAAAGGAGGAGGGGGTGAGGGGGAGGCATTTTTAAGATTTTGATTTACTTCTCATTATCCTACTCTGATTTGATTGGTAATAAATTAAACTAATTTCCCCACACTGAGTCTGTTTTGCCTGTGATGGTAATTGCTGAGTGATCTCCCCCTGTCCTTATCTCTAGCCACAAGCCATTAGTCACATTTTTCTCTCCCCTGTCCAGCTGACAAGGGGAGTGATGAAGCAGTTTTGGTGGGCACTTGTCATCTAGAAAAGGTCAAAACACCCATCCCATGCAGTTTCATGCCATCCTTGCCAAGTTTTTCCCACTGTTGAGTGGAATCTGTAAAGATCAGGCTCGTGGCTATTTCAGAAAGAATGCCTTTTCCTCTCCATTGTGCAGTAAAATATCTTTGCATTCTTCAGTGGTCTTTGCAACGTTATTTAATCGGTCCATTATCCAGTAAATAAAGTCACTCCAGTCATCTTTCTCAAATATTCTAAGTGTGGCTGAATACCAGCAGGATGAAAAAGCTGCATGAGTCTTAAATCTCTGTATTACTACCCATTTGCCACCCTTTTATTCTTTCTTTTCTTTTGAGTTAAAACCATTGCTCTCAGTATTCTTAATTGAACAACAAACACGTATGACATACTTGGCCTCAGTTTCAGTTGAAAAATTTTCACTTCACATGGCTTTTCTACACAGAAATGAGATGGGTCATCTGGTCTTTAATAAAACTGCCTGCAGATCATCAATCTGTTATGTTTAAGATTAATCAACACTTATTTACTTCAAACAAGAGTAGAAGCTGGATTTTTAAAAGCACTCAGCAGCAGTTCTCTCCTTGTCCTCATTTAAGTCTATTGGCTTCTGCTGAATTCAATGAGCTGAAAAAGCTATTTAAGAAATCCCAGTCTGTGCCTTACCGACAAGATTAATGGTTAAAGAGCACCTTCGTGTGATAACCTGGGTCATTTCAATATCCAGAACTCTAAAGCTTATAGCAATTTCCTTTCCATACAGAAGCGTTGATATCCCCTCAAAAAGGCTTTCTGAATATTTCCCAAATTTCTCCATAAACTGCAGAATTCAGTGAAATAAGACAGCATGAATTCTTCTGTTACCCATTAAAAAATATTTTGAGGGTTCTGCAGTTTTGATACCTCAACAATTTCTTTTCTTGCTACCGAGAAAAGCAAAATCTCTGCAGAAGACAAATTAAACCATTCTCATAACTCTTGTCATCAGATATGGCTCAAAACTTTCAATCTTTCATAGCATTGTCTTTAAAATTAAGAATCAGAAGAGAGAGGAAATGAACACATTTTATGCATTTAACACATTTTATATATTTAATTTTGTCTCTTAAAATCACATCTTTCCTTTTACCTTTAGGTAAACATGCCATTGGCCAGTCTCAAGACACAGAAATTATTTAGGTCTGTAAGGAGTCCTGAGAGTATCTTAAAGAACAGGACATTTTGTACCTGTCTATATGAGCACCATCTGGATGGACATATCCAAGATTTTGTCTCACAAACTGAAAAAGTTATTTGTTAAAAAAAAATAATCATCGTAGAATGGCTTGGCTTGAAAGGGACAAAAAGGTCCTCTCGCTCCACTCCACTCCCCACCCCCCCAC
>VZTG01001540.1:370262-443296 GCA_013397845.1 Melanocharis versteri
CCCCACCCCTTGCCACGGGCAGGGATTTCACCCACTAGACCAGGTTGCTCAGGGCCCCATCCAACCTGGCCTTGAACACTTCCGTGGATGAGGCATCCACAGCTTCTCTGGGCAACCTGTTCCAGTGCCTCACCGTGCTCACATTAAATGTCTTCCTAGCGTCTAGTCTAAATCTCTCCTCTTTTGGCTTAAAACCCTTCCTCCTTGTCCTGTCACTGTCTGCCCATGTAAAAAACACTCTCCCCAGTCTTGGTCCAAAACCGCAGAATCTTAAATTTTAGAACAATAAATACCATTAAAATTTGTATGAAAATAGTAAGTGTAAATATTGTATCACACAATTTCCAGGACATCTGTAGTCTCTTAGGCTTTCCATTATTCTTCTCTCCCCTAAGTAAGAAAATATTAGAAGTTGCACACTATGACTTTTCATAAGATAACAACATTCTGTTTTAATTTTAGAACATGTCTCTTCCCTCATTTACAGCCATAAATATTAGAGATGTGATTCTCTCCTAGGTGGAGATGCACTGGACTTCATCACTGCCATCGCCAAGGTTTTTTCCAGAGAACAACAGCATTCAGGTCCATCTCAGGTTCACTAGCAAGGCTGCCAGAGAATATTGTTCAGAAATTGCACTGAATTTCCTGGGGTTACCGGGGAGAAAAGGCAATCTGGTCCGTTGCCACTGAGTCTTTCATTAACCTCCATCAATTTTAACATTTACACCTGCCATTACTTTCCTGCTGATAGATTCTTGGCAATGCTGGCATTTCCAGGGCATTCCTGCCAGCTGGGTTTTCCTGCCAGCATTCATTAGCAGGTGATTTGCCAGTTACTCTGAAGGACCATGTTGTGTTCTGTGGTTTGAAGGTCTCTAGCATACACCTGTTATGTCTAATTGAATTCTAGCAGCCCTTGCTATCGTTACTTTCATGAAAGAATGCTTGCAGCCTTTTAAAGGAACAATCTAAACACATCCTTTTCTGCTTGCAAATTAAAAAAATCTTCTGGCTTTTTATCCAGCTATGCCCAGTTGCAGATACGGGAGTCACACAGGCCTCTCTTGCTGTGAGACTTTTGGTAGGTTTTCTTTTTACTTTGTTTTACTTTTGCTTACTTTGTTTTGCTGCCACTGTCCATTATGCAAGATTGAGCTTCAGAATTATAGCACTCCTGTTTTTCAGCCTGAGTGTCGAATGTTTATGTCCTTTATGTGCAGTGCAAACTGTATTCTAAACAATATTTTAGAGCATTTTTATTTGAGAGCCACCATACCTTTTGAAACAAAAGAAATTTCAGCAGTGCCTTTGGTTGATGCCCATTCATTATACAAATTAGGCTAAACTTTAAATATTATTTTCATGCCATTTGATACTTTTGTAATATTGGTAGAAAGCCATGTGTCAGATTTTTTGCAGTCATTCCATATGTCACTCCTCAGTGCTACATGGATCCACTGTGATTCACTAAATACAGATTGTGGAATTTTTTGTTTAACGTAGCTCAACCATAAGCCAGGCAAATTTACTCTTGCAAATCCAGATGCACTGCTGGACATGAGAATACCCAGCCCCTTCTGATTTTTGAAGCCATTTAAGTGCATCTGTGTCACCGCCCCTCCTATTTAACAAAATATTTCAATGTCTATTTATAAAGCTACTAATGCCTGAAGCAGTTGAAGTTCTCCCACTGACTCCAGAGATGATTTCAGCCCCAGTGGGCACCTCATGCATCATCATTTCAGATGTCATTTTCCTTTTTTCCTTTCTTTCTTTCATCATTACAAAGCTAAAGAAGTGAGTTTGTGTGCGCAAGTTAGTTTAATGCAATCATCACTATAAGACGATTTTTTAAATCTGCTTTCCTGTCCCGTTATGTAATAATTCCTATTCTCCATGATCACATTTTTTTGCCTGTGACAATGATACAGGCAGTGCAAAAAAAGTTATAATAAGATGGTTAGAATGAGTAAAACTTCTGTGCTGCTCTCCTGTGCTGTGATGGTCTGGTCAGAGTTTTCTCCCAAGTAAACAAAGTTTGCACTTGTCAACCAAACCTGAGGAGAAACACTCAGGATTATATAGAAAAGATCCCAAAACTGATATAGACAGCTGTACTTAGTAATTTCTCTGTCCTTTTATGAAGGGAAATAATTTTTTTTCATTTTGAAGTTTTGATAGCAGGGACCAATGAAGATGGCATGTAAGAGCAATGATTTCCTTAGCACCTTATTGCCCCATATGAGGTTTTATACTTATTAATGTTCCTTTACGCACTTGGGACAGCTGTGTCCAGCTGCATGGAGTAATTAGACCACCCTTTTACTGTCTGATGCCTGCTCCAGTAGGAGACTCCAAGGTGCAAATGGCTTGGGAATGGAAAATCAAAAGGTTCCTTGCACTCTGCTCTCCTCCACATCCTTACATGTCAGGGCGTGCCTACATTTTTGCACAGCAAGTGTTTCCCCACAGCTCAAGGCCAGGTTGGGAGGGGTTTTGAGCAGCCTGGTACAGTGGGAGGTGTCTCTTCCCATGGCAGGGGGGTTGGAACTGGATGATCTTTAATCTCCTTTCCAACCAAAACCTGTCTATAATTCTGTGATCTCTCCTACTGAGTGGTTTGGGTGAGTGGTTGAGCCTCTCACTCCCAACAAATCCTGGCCACTGCTCCCCATGGTGCTGGTGAGTAATAGTTTAGTAAAGTTACAGTTCCTTGCACTGCCATGTGTTTTAATGGTTCCACAGTTTCCAGCTGTCATTTGCACTCTCCCAGAGTCACTCCCAGACTTGGAACAGGAATTAATTGCAATCCTCCTGTTAGGAAGGTAACAGTGCTTGCCAGATTCATTCAAATTCTGCTGCTTCCACCCAAAAAGCTGCTTCCAACAGCCTCAAAAGAACAAAATGAGGAAGTTCCGCACTTAGAAACTCCATCACCTGTTCACATAGTGCTACAAACAAACATCAGGGTAGATTGTGATGCCAGAATTGAGAATTGCACCATTCTATCATAGCTGAATAAATTCAGTTTGTGTTAGGGATGTAAAAACCTTGGGCAAAATGGAGAAAAGGAGGACTCAGATATTTAAAAAAAAAAAAAAAAAGGAAGATAACTTTGGCTGCAATGGAAAAAAATGAAGATAAGTAAAATTTAAACCCTTCCTTTGATAAGGAAGTTTGAGCTAAGGAAATAATTTTTCTGACATGACATCTTTGCTGTTCCCTGCTGTCAAAATTTCAAAATTAAAAAAAATATTTCCCTTCACAAGGAGACAGAGAAATTACATTTTACATTTTATTCCAATTATAACTCAAAATAATAGGCATGTTAGGCATGGAGCTGCCCTACTTTACTTCCTTGTTTTTCTACTTCACTCATTTCTTTCACCTATGATCTCTGATTGCAGAGCACTTGTGAAGGGATGTAGAGGCCCATATCTTGGACAGCCCATTTTGAGTTCTAGGGAAACAATAATAAATTTTGTACTCAAAGAGGTGAGTGAAATACCAATTTCTGTTACAAAGAGCACCAGAAAATCAGGGACAGCAGCTTCTGAGAAGTTCTGGTAATATAATGAAGTAAAGATTACTCAGTCTCCACACAAAAATTTAAATTGTGCTGAGTGACTTGTGGAAGATTCAGGATGGTAATATAATCCTTTACAAATTTTTCCCTGAAAAAACTCTATTTCCTTTTTTTTTTTTTTTTTTTGCTTTAGGCAGACAATCAGAAAAGTTTGTCTCCCTTTTTTCGGTTTCTGCTCAGGCAACTGCTCTAATTTTCCTGTTCTCAGGTTTCCAGTCCTTTTCCCCCTTCTTTTGTGTTACGTTAATAGTTGCATTGGGTTTGCACAGGCAGCTTTTTGCAGTGGGGGGGTCACAGCGCTACAGGGGTGGCTTTTGTGAGAAGCTGCCAGAAGCTTCCCCCATGTCCAACAGAGCCAATGCCAGCAGGCTCCAGGATGGAGAGTGCAGCCCATGCTGGAACAGGTTTCCTGGAAGGACTTGTGACCCTGTGGGAAACCCACACTGGAGCAGCCTGTTCTTGAAGGACTGCATGCCATAGAAAAATGACCCACGTTGGGGCAGTTTGTGTGGAACTGTCTCCCATGGGAGGGATCCCATGGTGGAGCAGGGCAAAGATTCCTCTCCCTGAGCAGCAGCAGGAACAACCGGTGATGAACTGACCATAACCCCCACTCCCTGTCTCCCTGCACTGCTGGGGGAGGAGGTTGAGCCTGGGAAGGAAGGAGGAGCGGGGGGAAGATGTTTTTAAGATTTATTTTACTTCTCATTATCATCCTGCTCTGGTTTTGTTAGTAATAAATTCAATTAATATCCCAAATTCCAGTCTGTTTTGCCCATCTTGGTATTTAATGAGTGATCTGTCCCAGTCTTTATCTCAATGCACAAATCTTTTGTTATATTTTCTCTACCTTGTCCACTTGTGGAGGGCTGTGATAGAGCAGCCCTCTATCTGTCGGTGGATGCCTGGCATCCAGGCAGGTCAAACCACCACAATTGTGTGACCCTTCTGGGAGGTTTCCCACTCCCTTACCAGAGAGAAAGAAATATAAGCCTGCTTCAGACCTTGAGTGGCCACTCTTGGTTAAGAAATCAGGGATTTCCCTCTCTGGTTGGAGCAGGACCTGGTACAGACCATGGAGGTGGAAGAAAGCAACAACCACCAGACTTTACTGCTCCTAGGCCAGTGGAGAGGCAGGTCGTCTTGCTCCTTAAACTGTATTTTCCCACCATGGAAGACATCAAATGGACATATGTGCACTATTCCAGCATTTGTCCAGATGTTAAAAAAGTTCATCGTCATTTTTTTTCCTCTGAATACCAGACAAGTAGATCGTGCTCCACAAATTACTTTTTTTCTCTTTATGTCTAGACTTCACTCTGTGTTTGCATTTTCACCACCACACTCAGGATTTCACAGTTATATGTGGCTAAGCCTTTCTCTGTGAACTACTAAATCACCTGATCTCCATGGCAACTTGTCTTACGGGACTGTCAATTAACTGACCTCTGGGTTCATAGAGAACTGGCGTGTATTATATTTCTTTCCTAGAAAAAGCAGTATCTCCCAAGCCACAATTTTGCCAGAAAAGGTTGCAAACTCTTCTGATTAATCTGCCATGCAACCTCTCCAATAGGTTCATCTGGAGAAAAATTAAGTAAGCCACAAAAACTAAGCCACAGTTCTGGCAAATTTTCTTGCCCAGAAATCAAGGAAAAATCCCATGCTTTTTTTCATGATGCAGCTCACTGAGTTCTCAGGAAGGTGCCAGTCCAGACCTAGTTGCTGCTTACCTACACCCTGTAGGTGTATTTTCCAAATTAAATGCTATGACCCTTCTATGAGGCAGACTCCAGCAGGGAAAACAATGAGCCTCAGACCTTCATTAAACAGTGTGTGTCTAAACACTGCTTTTTCTTCCTCAGCTTATAACGTGAGGCAGCTGCCTGGTGGAGAGAGCAGAAGAAACTGGATGAAAAAGTGCCAGACTGTTTGGTTCCACTCCAGCCACTCCCAAAGTATAGCTTTAATAGGCAAATGAAAGAGTGAGTTTGAATCCAAGCCTATTTTTGTTGTTTGAAATGAATGCCTTGAATGTTAAGCCAAGACAGTTCATGAAAGCTTTTCCTTTTTGTAAAAAAAAAAAAAGTATATATATATAATAAAAATGAACATGGAAACATTCCTAATACTTCTCTTTGTCTGAGCTATCTTGATGCCATTTCTTCTCTAGTTGTTTTTCACAAGCTCTCAGATTTGTCTTTTCTTGACTTGGAAGTAAATCTCAGACCCACGTTTGAATCAAATCTGGAAATACTGTGGGAGTTCCAAATAGTGTGAAAATACCTGTTCAGATCCTGAAAATAATCTGAGGAGCACGTGTCTGTGGGCATCAAACATTGTAAAATCCATGATTCCAGGACTTCAACATTGATTAAAAGTCCTTCTATTTGTCAGTTGAACTTGGCTATTCAGCAAGGTCCACTGAAACTTTCTTGGGAAAATTGCTATCATTGTCTGCACTTTCAATGGCAGCATATAGATGCAAAAGAATCATCTTTAATTAAAGTTGTGTTTGCTTCTTCTGATCTAAAATACCACAGTCCATGAACTGTCATTTCATCATCCCACACTGTAGTTATAAAGTTGTTTGCTTTTTATAAGAAATTCTGTATTCCTGAAAGAGTTTTAAGATGTACCCTTTAATTTTTTTTTTCAGTTGTGACTTACAGGAACATATTTTTAAAAATATTTATTTAAAATATATCCTGCATTTTTCTGTCCTTCTATTTCTGGTCAATAGCTGCTTTCTTTCCACCCTCACACATGGTATGGTATTAATATTTCATTCAGCTTTTCTACCAGAAGTCATATTTAGAGTATCTTAAATATACTTCATTTTCACTGCAGAATGAGGTATACTGCTCAGTAATTTACTGAGAATCCTTGTTGTTATCTTTTTTTTCCTGAGGACTCTATATTTTTCCTTGTGACTCAGTGTGGCTGCATGGTTTACCTTGGCAGCTGTTCAATACAAATGGCAGAACACAAAAACATAAGCATACATTATTTTAAATAATACTATTTATTTCTTTTAGCCATCTTATACCATCACTGCCTTCTCCGATGCAAATAAATAAATATATAAATAAAAGAATAGGATATAATATGTGTTGACTTCACTAGAAAACAGCATTTTATAATACAATTAGTACTGTTGTAAAGCTGCAACTTCACCCACATAATCCCACAAATTCCTCTCTCACCCCTACAATTTTTAAGGAAAAATGCTAAGATGGCACATAAAGGAGCCCAAGAAAATTGGATTCTGCTCTTCCAAATACTAACAGAGATGAATAAGCACCACAGCAGCTAAGTTGCCACAGCCCTTTGTGAAGAAGAATGTGAAATATCTTGTGTGCATAGGTCAGATGAGAACACAGAATAGAAGAGCAGTGAGGACACGACTCATCTAAAATTTCACAGAACAATAGAATCATAGAATGTGCTGAGCTGGAAGGGACCCACAAGGATCATCGAGTCCAACTCCTGGCCCTGCACAGCACAATCCCCAAGAGTCACACCAGGTGCCCGAGAGCATTGTCGAAGTGCTTCTTGAACTCTGTCAGGCTTGGTGCTGTGACCACTTCCCTGGGGAGCCTGTTCAGTGCCCAATCACCCTCTCAGTGAAGAACCTTTTCCTGATATCCAACCTAAACCTTCCCTGACACAATTTTTGGCCATTCCCTTGGGTTCTGTCACTGGTCACCACAGATCTTCTCTGTGTCTGCCCCTCCTTGTCCCTCCAAGAGGAAGTTGTAACTGCAATGAGGTCTCCCCTCAGTCTCCTCTTCTCCAGGCTAGAAGACTCTACAAGTATTCAGAATAATGGCAACAGAGCTGGACTTGTTCCAGATATCCCGAAAGTAAAAGAGGGACAGAAAGGTGATTGGTCACTTTTACAGAAGGAGAGAAAGGAGAAATCTCAATACCAACTGAGCTCACAAAATGTTGAGGCTCCAACAGGAGGTTCCTATAGAAGGAACAAGAGGGTTTTATAGAAGAGTTAAGGTTCTTGAATAAAGTATCCCAAGCGGAGACCACTTAGAATCTTATTTGAGACTAGATTGCAGTGGGAATACAGAAATCTTACAATGACTGTTGGACTATTTCACCAACTATGCATAATTAGCATCGCTAAACACACATCTTTTGAGCATACATTTTCTTATCAGAAAGTTATAGCTGTTATGTATAGAACACCAGCTGGGTATAAGAACTGATAATAGACTGAAATGTTCTAGTGTTTTAAAGTTTTTAATAATTCTTAGGATGTTATTAATGTTTCCGTGTCCAAGTACCCAGAAACTGCTGAGGATTTTGACAAAATTTATCAAAAAATAATGGAGATGTGTATAGGCCTTATGAATCAAATGCAGTTTCAAGTTTAAATTCACACTCCTAGATGCAGGCATCATCTTTGTGTCCAAGACAACCATCTCCTGAAATGCACATTCAGAATTCAAATGTTTGATTGTGAAATCTCGGACATTAGAATAAACATACAGTAAACATTAAATGTCATGAGAAAGTGAAGGACAAAATATTCTCCAAAATATTCTCCTATGAAGGGTCAAGTAATTTGAGGCCCATGCAGTCACTGGATGGTGTACACATACACAACTTATGAAGCTGTTACTCTTTGCTATGAGGTTATTATGAAGCAAGGGAAGATATAACAAAGTCACCTCTTTCTGTTCATCCTATGAACGAATATTTGTCATAAAAGTGGAATAGATCCTGGAACTCTGAGTCCTGAAGCTGGACTGAAATGGACAAACCAAAGGAGGGGATGCTGCAATGGGAAGATCTGAGCACAGCAATGCAGATGCAGTCTGAGTTGTCTCTTGGTAACCTGCACAATTAATGGAAAGTTGTTTTCTTTTGTACCAAAAGTGTGCAAATGCAGTTAATTGTTAAAAAAATAAAATAAATAAATAAAGGCCCTCAGCTTCCTCAGTTTCCTTTTACTTTGAGAACTTATTCTTACGGTACATTTCAATAAAAAACCTGTTTTTCTACAAAGTTGATTATATTCAAATTGAAACTAGGGTGAGATAATGAAATCCCCTCAAATGTCAGTTATCCAGGAGTGAGCTCACAGGCCTCCTTGAATGAATGTTGCAACAAAGCTGCTAGATCTGAGCTTATCACCCTTCCGACGATTGTAAGCTCTGTGGCTGTATCTTTTATGCTTCATAGGCTGTTAGACTGACACTGTGGCTCAATGTGTGCTCTTACATGTGGGTACATTAAATGCCAATATTTTTTGAATTCACATCCAAAAGTATGGGCTTGTCTGTCCAGAGAGACTTCCTGCAGGAAGCAGAGTGACACTGTGACCTATGTCACATTCAAAGTAAGCATGATCAGTTTCTCACTACCAATTAGCTTTTTGGTACAAAACTTGTGTTATCCCAGAGCCCCAGACAGAGACTGTACAGATGTTAGTACCTGAATGGATTCTGTCAACCTTTTATTGTAACTTACAACCTTTGCACTAACATTCAGTAGTACATTTTGAGTGCAAAATCCAAAGAACTGATCTACAAAGTGCACTTAAATTAATACTGAATTTTAAATGCTCTTTACCAACCAGCTAGTCAGAAAACCAATGTTGCTACTGCTATAGCTAAGCAGCTTAAAAAAGCTGAATTTTAATGTCAGAAATAGCTATTGAGCAAAGATAGTGAGCTTTCTGGATTCAAATGCTGAGCATTTAGCAGGGTGTGGATCTCGTGTTGCACAGTTCTCAAGGCTGTGCAAAGAATCCACCCCCTTATGAATTAATCCAACCTCCCGGGCCGTCCTTTTTCACAAGAGCCACTACAGGACAACCACCCACTGCAAGTACCTTCAATCACAGTATGGGTCACTGAAATGCTTCCAAAAGGCAGGAAACTTCCTGCTCTCCTTTGAGTGTTGGGGGCCAATATGGACCTACACATACAATAATTTTTTTAAGGGTAGGTGGAAGCAAGCATCTGATTTATTAAGTTATTTGGTTAAGGACTGTTCAGTACAAAAGGAAAGAAAAAGCAGCAAGGAAATTGATAGATAGAAAGGAAAAGGAAAGTCACCATAATGATGACCAGAACTCTTTGGCTGCTGATTGGTGGTCATTAAGGGAACTGCTCGGGCACAGCCTTGAGGAGGGTCACTTGAACAGTGTAACTAATAAGGAGGGAAAACATTATAATTGCGAGCATTGGGGGATATTTCAGGAGACTTTTGTGAATCCTCTGGCGCTTTTGGAAGGGTCTTGTGGCATTATGTGATACATATTGAGGAATGTTTAGGAAAATGGCCAAAGGAAGGGTCATGCTGCACCATGGGACCAACAGACACGAGAGAAAGGAGGAGAGGAAAAGGGATGTCACACACAAGCAGCCATACACCCATGGCTGGGTATAGTCACTAAAGGTGGGGTATGCTTGCAAACAGGTAAGGAGAGGGGGGACTCTGCATACTTCACTAGTGAAATTCAATCCTGACCCAGTATCTGGGAAGAAGAAGATGGGAACATGAACATCTAGGGAGAGTTTGTCAGCACAAGACACCTCATTTCTGTAGAGGCATGGCATTATACGTGGGATAATGACAGACTGCGGAGCGGGGAATGACCTTGTTGACACCATGTGAAAACTGACAGCAAATGCCCCACACTCTTCCAATTTCCATTGCTGCATATTTGGCATCATTTGGAAGAAAATTCTCAGCAGGCAAATTGCTAAATAAATATCTCATAAAAGAAAACACCTTTGCCTATATTGTTTAAATGAAAATATTTATTCTGAAGGAACGTTCCTTTAATCTAAAACAAATAAAAACGTTAAATCTTCCTGCACAAGTTGTCACAAAACCAGCACAAATCCTTTGTCAACAGTTTTCATTGGCATAGAAAGTCAGCGCAGCAAGAACCATAACTCTATCCATCTGGTATTGGAACAAATATACATACATATATAGTCAAAAAAATCAGCTGACTTTAGTACTCCCCACAGTCTTCATTTTGAGACTGTTGCTTTGAGCACTACCACGTGCATGAGGATACAGTCTTCACATTAAAAAAAAAGAAATATCATTACTTTTGTGTACATTTTTCTGTTCTTTACCTTTTTGCGTCTGCAGAAAATATCAAAAGTAAGAGTGAAACTGGGCTTCCGCAGTTAGGGCAGAAACATCACTAGCTTTAGGCTGCTAATTTTGAAAAATGAAGAACACCAATGTGTTTGAAAATTATGTCCTGCTATGGGGGATGTCAGGAGGCCAACATCAACCTGAGCCATGTATGGTTATAAAGCACTTTTCATCCTCTCATGTAGCTTGCAAAGGGTTTGTCAACCTCAAATAGCCTTCAACTAAGAATCACAGAATCACTGAGGCTGGAAGGAACCCCTGGAGACTGAGCAGTCCAACAGCACTGCTCAGAGCAGAGAGCCAGCTAGAGCAAGTTGTTCAGGACTTTGTCCAGGCCATTTATGAGTATCTATAAGCGTGGAGACTCCACAACCTCTCAGGTCAACCTCTGCTGGCTTTTGACCATCCTTAAGGTAAAAGTCTCTTTCTTAAATTAAAATGGAATTTTCAGTATTTCCAGACAATTCCATTGACTCCTAGCCTGTCACTGGATGCCACTGAGAAGTGTCTGGCTTCATTTTCTTAAGTCTCCCCACCATTCATGTATTCAGACATGTTTGTTGATAAGATCCCTCTGAGCCTTCTATTCTCCAGGCTGAACAGTCCCAGTCTTCTCAGCCTCTCCTCAGACATCAGATGCTCCAAGCCCTTCATTGTTCAGTCCTTTGCTGGATTCTCTGCAGCATGCTCATGTCTCTCTTCTACCAGAGAGCCCAACCCTGGACCTAGCACTTCAGAAGTGTCTCATCAGTTCTAAGTAGAGGGGAAAAATCACCTTATTTGACCTGCTGGCATTGCTTCTCCTCACTTTCCACTTATTTATCACATACTTCACCAGTTTGTCTGTATGGATGTTACAGAAAACTACAGAAAACTATGCTGAAAGCCTTGCTTAAGTTGAGATAAACAACATCCACTGCTCTGTCTTCATCCACCAGCCAGAAATCTCTTTGTAGAAGGCTATGAGGCTGTCTAAACGTGATTTCCACTTTGTAAATCCACACTGCCTTCTCTCAGCTGCCTGCTTCCCACTGAGCAACCTGGTCTAGTCAGAGGTGTCCCTGTGTGGGGCACGGGGGATGCAGTGAGATGACCTTTAGGGTCCCTTTCAACCCAAGCCATTCTACAATTCTATGATATGTTTGGAAATGGTTTCCAGGAGGATTTGGCCTATACAGACTTGTTAAATGGTGGGTTAGTTCGGAATGTAGGTATACATGTTTTAGCCATACGATTTAGGAAGAGCAGGGGGGCTAAGCCCAGCTGTACATGAGTTGTCTAGAGAAGTTAATTAGACTGTTCATAGAATGTAGTGTTTTGTTTGGTTTTTTTATTATTATTTTTGAATGATTAAGGCATTTCAGTTATTCTTATACAGGTAAGTTGGGGACAGAATATCCTTTCAATATTCATTTCTTGGAGACTAAGTCAAAAGTATTGAAGCTTTTGAAATGATACAAATATATTCTGATAAATTCTGGTTGCCTCTAACACAAATGAAGTCCTTTTGCTATGGGCATAAGATTTGCATATCATGAAAGTTGATCCTGGACTTTGGCTGTTTTAATATCCTTGTTGAACGCAGCACTGAGAATAAGTTTGTCAGAGAAGGACTTTTTTAGAGCAGAAACTGAAGCAGGAGAGAACAAAAAAGGGGAAAAAAGAAAAATTAAAAAAAAAGAGAGAAAAACAAAGGCATGTAGGTGTTCTTACACAAAGAATTTTGTGTCCACCCTCCTGTTACTAACAGCGTTGGCCTTATTTCAATTGCCCAGTGTTATTTGAGATGCCTTGGGCATGCCTGCATACATTTATCTGGTAAATGAAGACTCTTCCAAATTGAATAAAAAATGGAAGCCATGCCTGTAGTGGGTGTTTTGGCCGGAGCATTGCAGCTCTAATTTTTCCAGATATGCCTGAAATTCTGCCTCTTCCCTCCTTGTTTAGCAGTCAGTCAGGTTCTAAAGATTGTATCTGTGCCTCATTTAACATCAGTCCTAAAGGTGATAAAATCTAGTTTGCTAGGAAGAGAAAATCTCAGCTGAATAACAGAAAATCACACATCCATTTCAAAATATTCAACTCAGGTGCTTCTATGTGTTCTTTTGTATTTAGAAATTTACATAGGAACGTTGCATTTAAAGGCTGATGGAGATTAATTGTTTGTGTGCTCAGCAAGCCCATGAAGAGGAATAAAAAAATAATTAAATAAGAGCATGAATAAAATGCATGATGTAAGCTGTAGGTATTGATGTATAACAGTTAGGTGCTCACTCAAGTGTTTCTGTTATTCAGAGTCAGTACAGCGAATATGTTTCTTTCCCTTCTCTGCAGCTCAACAATGGAATGGAAATTTCACTTCTGTAGAGTATTACAGATACATGCCACTGAAAGGTTTTGGAAAGTAGAAGGTAGAGAAACACATCCTCATTTTAGAAAATTCTTGGATGTGCTGAAAGATGAAAATTATGGAGGCTAAAAAATCATTTTAAATTAGCTCTAAGGTTCTTTAATACCAAAGGCTATATAATCCATCCAGTGGATTTTGGGGGCAGAGTTAATCTTTGGTATCAAACGGTTCAGCAAGGAAATTTCTTTGCAGTTTCTATTTGCCCAAATTCCTCTTCTGCAGCACTTTTAGAAGCACCTTGGTCTGTTGGGTTTTGGGGACCATCTTCTGTCTCAGATCCTATGCCAGGAGAAATGCCACGATAAAGGGAATACAGAGAGACGCCACCTGGGTTTGCCTTTGGCAGCGAGACTGTAGCGGTACAGCACCTCTCTCGTTCCCTTCTCAGGAAGGGGTGGTGGTCCAGAAAGACCCAGCACCAGGAGCTGCAGCCCAGGAAAGACACTGCAGCATGGTGGTGGTGGGGAAGCACAAGGCAAGGGGCAAACGTCAAACAGGAAAGCAGGACCTAACACAAGCAGGTGAAGAAATAAATTCCATGCTCTTTTCTTCCCATTCTGCCCTTTTTCTGTCTTCCAGGCCATTTTTAAACTCTTGCTTCTAAAGAGCAAGACTGTTCATGAATCTTTTTCTCTATAGTCTCTAAAGTACGGAAAAAATATTTTCTTGGCCAGCTTTTCCATATTTTAAATCTTGATTTTCTTTGCTGTACTTCTCTTTCTTTCTTTTCTTCCTCAGTATATTTTTCCTGGAACTCTTAAACAAGTGTCAGCCTAGCCAGTCTTTGCTACAATTTTAGCGCTCAGATATTCTAAGTGAATCATCTTTTTCATGTAATTCCATTTGTACCAGGAAATAGGACTATGTCACAATTACGTGAAAATACTTGCCTAGAAATTGTTCTGATATTTGTAAAATGCACCAAATTTTCATGCCTGCTTTGTGTTCCAGGATGTGTGCTGTACTTAGGTTAGTAAACACTTCTAAAAAGTGTAGTCTCCAGAGGTTAAGCTGAAGTGATTGGTTGAAAAAACATATAAACAAGTAGCCATCTTTTAAAATTTAATTCAAGATAAAAAACCTTTCATGCCACTTTCATATCACATCAGACTTTCTATGTGTATATCACCATAGTCCAGTTCTGCTCAAGAGAAAGAGGAGAAAGCACTGCCCTGCTCTCTCAGTGGGCTAGGACTAAGTTATAAAGATTAAAATGAGCCCACCAGCATTGGTAACAATTGGGCAATTTCAAAATGTTTAAGCTCATAAACATATGGTGATCTCTTTTCCTTCAGCCTAGAGGCAAAGAGATCTTTTGGGATCAGCATGGGGCCTTGTCTTCCCAAACAGGAAGAAAAGTGACAAAAGTTCCCTGTTAGGTAGAAAGCAATATTCCTCAGTGGGATACTTAATTTCCTTGGTGAGCTTCTTCCCCTCAACAATTTTAAACCATGTTTAGAGATACTATTTCATCTTTTTGAACCAGGGAAAGGAAATACCTCTTGCAGTCACTGTACTGTCAGCTCAGAAAGACATCAAAGTTGGGAAGGAGAGGCTGTTTCCCAAAGGTTGTTGCCACTTGCATCTTCTTTGTTCACTAACAGTGTAAAGCTCAGAGAAACTTTTTCTGCTTCACCTTTTTCAGCTGAGCCACTAGAGCTCATGCCAAGAGACATCTTGGATTCTGCATTTTGTATAATGCAATCAGATGGCTATTGGCAGTTGAAATACAATCAAATGCGTTGTTTCAGATAGAAAAATTATACCGAAATTTCGAAAACTGACTGATTTCTCCCCTTTCTCTATAGAACCAGGCTAGGCTGTTACTACTTACAAACACTCATTGCCCGTCTCCCATTAGAGAGTGTGGCTGCCGTAGGGGAAAGCACTGGGTCGTGAAAGAAATATCTCTAAAGTCTTAACCAACTGCTGGGTGCACAGTTTTTGTGACTTACTACATAAACACCCTTTGATGCAAGCATTACAGCATGTTGGTCCACAGCCAGATACACCTTTAACAAGCAATGTGTGGGTTCAATCTGTCCATCAGCAGAGCTCTCATTCACCACCCTGGGAAGAGCTGGTGTCACCGCCAAAAAGCAACATCACAGGTGTCCTCCTTCACCAGCTCTTAGCTGCAAAAGTCTCCTGACCAGCCCTTGCCTTCTCTCAAACACTGTTGAAAAGCTAAGTTTAAGCAGCACAGTAGAGCTTTATAAAGGAATTCATCTGTGCGGTGGTTGACCTAAGAAACTTTCTCAGCTGGATCCAACCAAGCCATCAGTTCTTTCAAAGTTTTGGGTTTACTTCCAGCCATCTAATTTTCCAAGAACTGTGATACCTGTGTCCCTCCTTTGCATGCATTTATTTTTGTTCAAATTGTGCTCCCTAACAGCCCTAGGAGATGTTCCAGTGCCTTTTTTAAATACTGAACGTGTCAGTGAACTGGACCCTAGACCTTGTGTAGCCATATTTGTCCCCATAGTGATCAACCGCCTCACCCCTCCAACAGAGTAATGACTCAAATGCATTGTCCAACCATTCAAGTGGTTGGTTAGTAGGAAACAGGACTTGTACTTAAAAGTAGGTAAAACAGCTGAATAATCCCAGCAAGTTTTAAATTTTAGTCCATCTCTCCAAAGATCCAGTCAGTCATTATACCAATGTGTGACAGTTTTATAAGAAAGCAATAGGTTATATCAGAGGCAAACCCCCACCACCTCTGTCTGGTTCTGGCTGGGGTAGAGTTCATTTTCTTCGTAGTAACTAATGCTTTGGATTTGTGCTGGAAACAGTGCTGATAACACAGGGATGCTTTTTTTATTGCTGAGCAGTGCTGCTCCTCACTCCATCCCATCAGCAAGTAGGCTGGGAGTGCACAACAAGTTGAGAGGGGACACAGCTGGGACAGCTGACCCCAACTGGCCAAAGGGATGCTCTATACCATATGGCATCATGCTCAGCATATAAACTAGGGGGAAAGTTGCTCAGGCACTGTCTGGGCATCAGTTGCTTGATGGTGAGCTATTGTTTTTAATTTGCCTCACTTATCTTTCATGGTGTTAATTTATTTTGTTGTTGTTGTTGTTGTTATTTTATATTTTTATTATTGTTGTTATTATGTATAACTATAATAACTATTGTTATTATTTTATTTCAATTATTAAATTCTTCTTATCTCACCCCACAAGTCTTCTCCCTTTTACCTTTTCAATCCTCTTCCCCCCATCATGCTGGAGGAAGTAAGCAAGCAGCTGTATGCTGCTTAGTTGCCTGCTGGAGTTAAACCATGACAACCATAAAAAAAAAAAAATGTGAGGGAAGGGAACAAAGATGTATCTGACTTGAACTCATTATGTACAAAAATTGCTATGATATTGCAAACATTTTTTTATTTAGTCAGAGAAAAGACAGTATTTTCATCAGATTGCTGATCATTGCTTTAATGTTTTTGTGCTTAACCTAGGATTTTCTTTTCCAAACTGCTTTGCTGGCAAAATAAATGCCAGTAGGAAATTATAGGACAGTTTAAAGAAATGCTTTTTCATAGGGCACATTGCTGATTGCTGTTATGTTATTCTCATATGGCAGGGCACCAAATCTTAAGAGAGAAGAGTTTTAATTAAGCAGGGGAGTGCACTTATTGCCTGCTAGAGACAAACCTGACAGAAAGGTTTGTTATTTATTCTGGGGCCATCTTTCCAGTGCACAGGGATACTTTTAAGCCTATGCAGTAATTGAAAGATGCTCAGGTGCAATGCTGAGAGAAAATGTCATGAAAAATATTTTCAGGGAAGAGTCAGCCCTACTTCTGATCAGTAATTCAAACAGATTTTTTCATACAAATGGAAATATAACCATTGTGCTGCTGAATGGAGTGACGTGCTGGTGTAGAACTTGGCATCAGATTCAATGGTAGAGTACACAGACCTCAGCTAAGACTCTGGTAGGCACTGCACAGGCTCACAAGTAGATCCACTCCCTGCCACACCCTGCTCACATTTTTTACCTCTGCAGATTGCTTTTCTGAGCATACCAATTTAAATCCTTTGCTGAATTTTATTTTTAAATTAAAATCACACATTATAGATTTGCTATGGGTGTTTTAATACACCACAGAGAGTGGAAATTTGCTTGAATATCTTTCATTTTGTCAGTGCAGAATAGCCAGCTGCCCTTCCCTCCTTGCCTGCAGTGACAGGGAGGTTGTAGCGATAGGATGAACAGAATCTCTCTGCATTATGTATGTGCACACGGGCAGTAGCTGCCCTTAAGCAGTGCCTACTGCCTAGCAAGCAGTTACTGACTTTTAAAACACTGTTATGACAGAGAGACAGGCCAAAAGGCTAATTGCTTGGTGGCTAGTGCAATTTTGCACGTGAGTGTTATGCAAACATCCCCAAACAAGTAATACTATCTCAACAAGAGAGTAATAGGAATAGTTTCAGCTGTTGCAGTGAAGAATAGAATAGTTATAACACTGGTGCATCAACTCTTGCATTTTAACTCTGGTATAATTGTGATGTGAAATAACAAGCACCTTTTAAGTGATATCACAGATGTTATCATGAGGAAAGGGATACATAACCATGCAACTGAACTGTGATGATATAAAACACATCATTTCTTCTTACTCAGAAGATATATAAATATAGAAGGCTGTCCTGATGAATTATTCCATTTGAGGGGTCACTGTGTCCTACAAAAAAAAATTGCTGTAAACTGCCAGTCTTCAAATTTTGCATATACTTTGTTTGAATTGTTTGAAATATGTAAAAGCAAATGTAGAATAAGCTTTAAGCTACAATTTGTAATAAAGTCAACTTCTTCTAACTAAGCTCTGGGCTCCTGAAACTGGTTCCAGTATGAAGGACATTTCTCTCAATTCCTTTAAAGTTTTATTTGTGTAAAATTGGAAAGAAGAAAAGCAGGATGCAATTTGTTTCACAGTATAAACTTTATGTATGCAGGAATTTAACAGTTTAACTGAGTGCAACTTCAGGAATATAATCTGATATCCTCAGTCTGCTGAGCCAATGACAGAAACAGCAGACCTATTTGAAACAAATCAGTTCTGAAAAAAATAAAAACACAGTATTGTTCTTTTGAGATGTGTTCATAAAAATCCTCCCTGAGTTTTCACTGTGATATATGTGTTCACATCCATCTTTTTTGGCTGGTTATCAGAAACAACCATCATTACATAGTACAGAAGTTAAAGCAGGGCCTCATATGATAAGTAAAACATAATGGGTAGTGAGCAACAACATTCCCCAGTAATCATATTAGCACACAAAAGCCTTTGTGTTCCTTGTTCATCGCTCCTCTGGAAAAGCCCAAATCATAAATTCTGATTTAATAATAGAATCATTTAGAATGGAAAACACCTTTCCCCCTTTTTTTTTAATATCATGGAGTCCAGTCATTAACCCAAATGCAACACTAAATACGGCACTAAACCATGTCCCTAGATGCAACATCCACGTGTCCTTTAAATACCTCCAGAGGTGGTGACTCAATCTTTTCCTAATACCTAACCTAGCCCCCTCACACACCAACACAGCTTCAGACCATTCCCTTAGTTCCTGTCACTGGTCACCGCAGAGAAAAGATCAGTATCTGCCCCTCCTCTTCCCCTCATGAGGAAGCTGTAACTGCAATGAGGTCTCTCCTCAGTCTCCTCCAGGCTGAACAGACCAAGTGCCCTCAGCTGCTCCTCACACGGCTTCCCCTCAAGGCCCTTCACCATCTTTGTTGCCCTCCTTTGGACACTCTCTCATAGTTTAATGTCTTTCTTACATTGTGGCACCCAAAACTGCCCCCAGCACTCGAGGTGAGGCCGCCCCAGTGCAGAGCAGAGCGGGACAATCCCCTCCCTTGCCCGGCTGGGGATGCTGTGCCTGATGCCCCCCAGGATAGGGTTGGCCCTCCTGGCTGCCAGGGCACTGCTGGCTCATTTCCGTCCACCAAGGCCCATCCCAGGTGCAGAATCTGGCACTAGTCTCTGTTAAACTTCATCTGGTTGGTGATTGCCCTGATTTGTCAAGGTCTCTCTGCAGGGCCTCACAGCCCTGGAAAGAGTCAACAGCTCCTCTTAGTTTTGTATTATCTGCGAACTTGCTTTGTATCTCTTCCAGTCCTGCCTCCATGTCATTTATGAAGATGTTGAAGAGCACAGGGCTGAGGAGCCCTGTGGAACAACCTCAGTAGGGACAGGTCACCAGTCTGATGTCATCCCAGTGACTACAACCCTTTGTGTCCAACTCATGGGCCAGTTGCTCACTCATCCCGTGATGTGTTTATCCAGCTGCATGCTGGACATTTTGTCCAGCAGGATGCTGTGAGAGACAGTACTGAAGGCTTTACTGAAATCCGAAAAGATTGTATCAACTCCCTTCCCTCGGTCAACTCAGGGTTAGCCACAATTACTTCTCTTCTATCTAAATTCCAGTGCAGCAAGGAAAATAGGAAGTTCGAGCTGAAAATCAGACTTCACAGAACCCGTCTTGACATCTCTACCATGAAAAAGTTTTTCTTTTGTAAATGGTTCCACATTAAGAAGACAGATGTATCATGACTAAGTAATGTTTCAGTAATAGGAGTAGAGTAAGGATTAACTAGATTTAATGGAATTAAATTAATCAATGAAAAATTTGGTTTGTTTGCAAAAGAAAACTCCGTCGGGGGAGTAATTTGTAACTCTCACTCCATAGTACTAATTTAATTTTATTCTCTCTCCAAATTACATGTAATAGACACATTTCTTGAGGAGCAAACTAAAGTGGTTAAATCACTAGCAAATCTATGCCAATAAATTATGTTGGAAACTTGTCTGGACATTCTAGATTTTCTCATCATACTGTATATAATGGAATAAAAGATGCCTGAAATTTCACTGAAGTTATCAATAAACTTGATTGCTTTACTGTGATATGTACAATCATAAGCTTTAAACAAACGCTCCTGATGAATACTGAGCTTTACAAGCAAAACCCAATAACTCTATCCTTTGTGTTGATTCAATAATTGCTATTTTTCTCACAAAAAGAATTTGAAAAGCCTTCAATTAAATTGGTAAAAGAAGAGAAAATATTTAAAATAAGAAAAGGCTTAAATATATGAAACTAAAAGGATACCTGAGAAAAAGTCTTAGTTCAAACTATTCAGCTTACACGGCATAATTATGTATTTCAAGGTGGTATCTCATTTATATGCTGCTCTATGCACTCCTGATGTCAAAACAGAGAAAAACAAGCTCTCAAATATTCATACAACTGCCTTCCAGTAGGGTAAATGCAATTACACATGTATTTGCAACCTCTGGCTATAAGGAATAGCAGTAGTGATTTGATTTTGAATTCCTCCAACCTTGCCTAAAAAGCATAAAGATCTCCTTTTACAGTGATGTAAAAGGTTGGCCAAAATTCAGCCCAAAGAAAACCTCAGAATGTTATTCAGAGAAAGAAGTGGGGGTTCTGACCACTGGAAACAGCAGACAATATATTAAAACAAAATCTCACAATGAAAGAGGAAATTGAAGTGAATTGAAAGTCTAATGTCCTTGGGTAAAATGCAACATGCTTCACAACTGCAAGTGAAATGTCCGTGCTGTAATCTACCTGCTCTGATAAATCTCAGATTCAGCTTATGTCTTTGCAATACCTGGAGAGAGCATTAAAACAGGAAGGCCCTGGGAGAATTTTGAAAGTATTATTTTTGTTTTATTAGTTTTGAAGTAATAATTTTTTATTTATTTAGTTACCCACAAATGAAGCAAAGATTCAGTTTGGGGTTTGGGGAGGGGGTTTTTGAATGGGCAAAGAAATATTCTTGGTCGGCCACAAAGAACATGTAATACTATTGTGGATATATTGCAAGCCCATCCCTTCTTTAGGACATTAAAGAGGCAGAAGATTTCTTAAGGAGACAGAATAGGGCTAAAGACAGACTCTTGTGGTGAAACGTCCAGGCTGACTTTTTACCAAGACATGGTGTGGATATGCAAAAATACAGAGACATTGATAGTCCACTGGTATGGACTAACAGCAAGAAGTTTGAGGAGCCGACCATCAGGACAAATTAGCTGGCACTCTAATGAAAGAGCACTGTTTCTCTGTGGGTCAGCTGAGACACCACAGGACATTTTATGGCTGATGAAAGAGAACAAGAGAACAGCACCTCAGGTCCAAATTGCTGAGGAGCCATGCCACACATTTCAGCTGTAACAAAAAACCCTGGGATATTTTAGAGAGACACAGCTTTCTACAAATGGCTCATTAGGACAGGGCTTTTCGTCCTCCCTGTTCCAGAATGTCAAGCAGAGGAATTAATTAGCAGAAAGCCTTTGAGTTAGACAACTGTTTCTCCAGGAGCAACTGTGGGAAAAGTTAGGTCCCTAATGTCAGTGTATCACAGAGTCTTTGTTGTGCAGGCTTCAGATGGAGACTTTAATTCTTATGAAGTGTGAGGATTTATGCTAATTAATTTGAAGAAAAGGTCAAGTTCATGTTAATAACCAAATTGAACTGGTGTCTCTGCATAAAGGTCACTGGAAAGCATTATGATTAAACACAGTTTTAATGTAGGAACTATCAGCTTCATCACAGCTTTGCGGCTCTTCAGCAGTCTTTCTTCAAGAGCTAAATTTTACAGAGCTGCAAGAGTCTGAGAAGAGTTTTGCAAATTGAAAAAATTCTGTATCAGAATAACTGAGGGACATCTCTTCTGGGAAATCATATCAGAAGATTGTTTTATATAGTCAGGTCGCCACTACAATATTTATTCTACTACTGTCTTTAAAACATGCAATGTGCAATGTCTTCTGCAGCTATTCTCCCAGGCCAGCATATTCAGGAACCTGCAGCATTCTAATTTGTCTAAATTTTAACTAGATAGATATAAGTTTTCTTGTTTTGGAAACTGGGGGGGGAAGGAGGGGGAAATGTCTATTATTGTATGAAAAAGCAATTTCCTTTGCCAGTATCTTTTGAAACCTCATTCCTATTATTTGTGATGCTTGTGTTGGAATAAAGTCTTTATCTTTCCCCTTAAAGCTCTTATATAGATGGAATTATTTATTTTCCTATTAAATTGCCTATTTCTACCAACAGTATCTATAATTCAACCTGATTTCCTTTGCACTGTTAGTTTGCACCAAATTCAGGAAAACAGATGCTCCTTCAAATGTAAAAAAGCAGAACAAAATATTTTTAAAAACTAACTGGTCCCTTTGAAAAAAGTGACATGTTTGCCAACCTTCAATAATAAGTAAAAGGACCCCAGAGAGGCCCAGCAGGAGAGGATCCCCACAGTAAGTCCACAGGCTTCTCCTGGCTTGGGCTGAACACAATGTCAAGGACATACAGCATCAACTTTATGGACAGAAAGACTCCTAGACTTCAGAGAGGCAAGCAGGACCAGGATAACCAGGTGTGCCTGCTAGTTCTCCCTCTCTCTGTGCCTGCCTTCAGAGGCACTGCACCATGGGTGGGGTTTTTTCCCATCCTTGCCTTCTGCCTTTCTTCTACCCAACAGTTCACTGAGGGCATCAAACAGGCAGATTCAATGGCAAGAAATCCAGTGGTCGGAGGTTTGTGCCGCGTGCTTTTCTGGGACAGCTGCTCCTGATGAGGTACATATCTACTTTGCCTTCAATGATGCCCTAAAAACCACTTGGTCCTTTCTTTTCTGTAGGTTATGAGGAAGACACTCTCATAATATCTCCCCTAGCCTTCACCTCTATGCCCTAGAAAAACAGAGGATAGGAAGACAAAGAGCTTTATTGCTTATTCTCTTTTAAGGGAATATAAAAATCCTGTGTAGGGGAGGGAGCTGTGAACAAAGAGCAGGGAGAATTAAGCTGGGAGAACTCACTTGTTTGATGCTAATTTTAATACAGACATAAGGACATAGAGGGGAGAGTATAGGGAAAGACAGAGGGGAAAAAAAATGGAAGAGACAAGGGAGGAGAAAGGGACCATATATAAGTCAGAGATTTGAAACAAAACGAAACAAAAAACCAAACTAAAACAAAGCAAACATTAAAAAAATAGAGGAATTGATATAAGGAAAAAGGAAATGCACACGCACACAAAAATATCCCCACATATTGAAAATATGGAATAAAGTATCTCCTTTGAATATACTGTGGAAAAAAAGAAAAGCTGAGCAGGGCGGGAAAACCACTTTATTACCACAAGGTGCATCCCTTAAAATAAGCGTTGAAATGTTCTGCATCTGCCGTGCCACATGGGGTGATGGGTTAAGCACTCCATGCACTTTTATATATTTGACTGCTCTTTGGCTCACTCACTGTGTAGTTTTACTTGGAAGATACTACGTTGTTAAACATTTAAAGAGAAAAGCCCACCGTTCCCTGACAAATAATCAGATATTACACCCAAACCTATCCAACCTTTGGCCGTTCTCTTCAAAATATAATTTACCAACAATTTATTGCCTTTTTCCCATTAAATTGTGATAGATATGTTTGCAAATACCCAGTGATGGAGGTCAGCTCTAACATTAGAAACAAGGGTGCAGGACAGTGTTCCCACTCATAAAACCAGACATTTTGGAGAAAACTTAAACCAAGAGATGAAAATAAGTATAACAAATAGTTGAACTGCAACTAAATCCCAAATTCAGAGGAAAATAGTCCTATTATTCCTCTATAGAAGTTCCTTGTTTTGATGATAAGTTTTGAAGGAGTAAGGGTTTAGGCTCAGTGATAAAACTGATAACCTTCAATTGCAGTGAATCTAGGTAATGAGCATGAGGGTGAGGCCCAAGATACCGCTCTATAATTCTCCTCCTGAGTGACAGAAAGACTGATTCACTGGCTTAAAGCTGTCAAGAAGAAAGTGATGGATCTAAGCTTATGTCCAATACCTCCCTAATAGCCCAAGTGGAGTGCTAAAGCTACATTTGCTGTCATTGAGGAATTTCCTGCCTTTGTGGGAAGCTGTTGCCCTGAGAGGAAGACCTACTCCACGCAATGGCAGACGATAAAAGGGGTAAAAGCCAGGGTAATATTAGTCTCAGACTTTGAAAGTAGAGTGGCATGTGAAGAAGAGTTCAGGCAGGTCTTCTTACAATGCTTCACATGTGGAAAGGAAAGAGTAAGTAATTATTGTAAATGTGCTGTTAACTTGTAGCCAGTAGCTTAAACGATGTCTAATTGTGTATGAGCTCCTTCATCCCAAAACAGATAGGGTCAAAGTGTGTGTTAGGTGGTTCTCTGAAGTCCAAGCTAGATTTTTCTCATTACCTAACAAGCTCTGTTCCCTGGGCTATCCAGTACTACATCACTCTTGACACCAGGACTAGATCCAAGAGGGGTGGCACATATGTAGGACTGAGTTTGCACTCCTGGAAACTTTTGGTTGCTTACGCATTTTGTGACACTAAATTTTCCTGAGCACCAGAAAGTCCTGCTGTCAAGAATTCACAGAAGTATCCAAGTATAGGGACAGCTGAGATTGCTTAGGCCCAGA
Organism: Melanocharis versteri; assembly: GCA_013397845.1. NCBI lineage: Eukaryota > Metazoa > Chordata > Aves > Passeriformes > Melanocharitidae > Melanocharis > Melanocharis versteri. The sequence goes on from VZTG01001540.1 coordinate 394,897, forward strand.
GCATAGACAGCACTTACTTTTGCTGCTTTGATTTAGCAGGTAGTTCCAGGGGATGCCTGCAGACCTGGGATCCCTACAAAATCCAAGTCCTTCAAATATGCTTTTTTTCTGTTTCCTAGCAGAGTGCTCTAACCACTAGTTACATTCTCTTTTCACTTGCTCATGCCTGGAAGGAAAGGCTGCAGGCACCAATAATTAGGAGAGGGATCTGGACTGCAGGAAATTCTGTCTGATATTCTTACCTGAGGAATCAGATTTAAGATACGTACACAGGATTTGCACCTTCTGCCAGGTAAGTTTATTATGCATTCTTGCAACATCTAAAAATACAGCAAGGCAGTGCCTAACTTGTGACTGTGTGTGTTCTATTTTCTCTTCTGGCTGCACGCCCCTTACACTGTTCCATACATTAAGCTGTTCGTCTGGGCCAATAATGACATGGGAAAATGTGAGACTATGAAGATAATGCACTAAACCCCTAATTGCTGAGAAAGTAAGTAAGGCAAAGAATTGATGGGCATAGTAGAGGAAGGCTGAAATCTAATTAGTCCCTCTTCCAAGACAGCAACATATATCTTTACAACCAGATCACGTTCCAGGAGGTATGTTCAACAGTTGTGCTAATCTGCTCTCTGGAGAGGATCCCAGTGGTAGTTCCTCTACAGCAGCTCAGAGACAGTACCTCACACAACTAACCACTAATCCTCTTCCAGTGTTTGATGCTCAACAGAGGACTCAATATCAGAAGAAATCACTGTTGACCAATTTTGCTTATAACCTGGCATAAAGGTAAAATACACAGGTCTTGAAGTCCAAATAAGCATTACTCAAAAGAAAAAAAAAAGCTGTCTTCCCTACTCTCATAAACAACCACGATTTTCTTTTAATAAAAGCAAAAATTTCTTGTTTTTCAATTATTCTTTTTAAATTCTGAAAAGACATCCATTAAGTTTGTTTTGGGGAGGGGGATTAATTTTTGGTTCTGTCCTTGGCCAATGGAAACTTTACGGTAAGAAAAGCAATATTACCTGGGAATTTTTGTCTTTCATAATTACCATCAGTTTTATCATTCTGTGTTTTAGTTTCCAGAGAAGGATAAATGTTATCAGGCTTGCAAACCAATTTGGAGACTCAGCAGCTCTGCTTACCAGGACGGGGCATTTGCTTGTCAGGAGCTGGACTCACACAAGTGCACTTGTTTAACAGGCAGAAGTGAAAATCTCATGAAACACCTGTACTGTTACTCACTTTCTGCCTATGGATTTCACACCTTGAAACTAGAGAGTCCTGCAAAAGAATGAGTTCCGACTGATGAAGGTTCAGCCAGGAAAAAAAAATGTGTTGATTTTGTGTGTTATTCAAAAGAGTGGCTGAACTGCCAGCACATTTTCACGAGTTGCTCTGTACTAGGCTTTAACCCCATGCTTTCTTTTAAAGAATATCAAGTACATAATAGTGCCCCTGAGGTTTCACTGGACTTCTAATAAAATTCACGTGTGTGTGTGTTACTTTGAAAGAAAGAAGACTGAATACAGAGAGGTGTGTAAATTCTCCAGTATCACTTTGAGTCTGAGATAATTCTATATATTTTGTACAAAGTAAAAGAAGATTGGAGATTATGGAAGACCACTTTTTTCACAACCTGAACTTTATCAGGCGTGATTGTCTACCCATTCTACTATGACAAACTCAGAAATATCAGTTAAAGAGCCTGATGACACAGTGGTTCATGAAAGCCAGGCTGTGCTTGTTCACTTCAGTGACCACACCAGAATCACTCAAGTGGCCCTGGGTCTTACTCTAGTCAGACTTTTTATGACCCCAAACACCTTCATCTCAATAAGGAGGCAATTATGGCCTATATGAATTTAGACAACTTAATCATTTGCATCAGTGTGCAAAACTGAGTTGTAATATAGCATTCGACAGAGAAAACATTTTCATGTGGAGTCGTGCATAGAGGGTCACAACCAAATAACTCAGAATACTTCTATCCACTGCTGATGCAAATACTTATTAATTAGCAAGGCCAGAAAAGAAGATGATATCTGATTTAGCAAAGAAATATTTTCATCTCAAGAAAGAGGAAATATATTTATTCTACTTCAAAAGAAACTTGATTATTGCCAAGTAAAGGAGAAATAAAATTGGCTCCTGGAAGAAAGATGATATCTGTCCAGAACTGATCAAGGACTTCAAGGGGAACATTAGCTAACAAGCTCAGCTAGTACAGAGTCCTCACTTATGAATGCAAGTTGAAACAAGAGGCAAGTGCAAGAAGAAAGGAGCTTCTGACAGCCATCTCAGAGAGAGCCTACAACAGGTCAGCTGAATAAGGAAGAGAGAGAGAGGCACCTTTCTAACTAAGTCTTACTGTAAGTAGATCAAGGTAGGTTTTTCTTCTGTTTCTTTATCCATGTCATTTTTAAACATAAGTGACTGTTGTGTATTTTGAGTAGTGTAAAATGTAAAAAAATATTGAGCTTGACAGGAGCAAGGAGTGATTTTGAGGTAGGTGGATAATGGCAAGGCACTTTGCCATGAGGAATACTGCTGGTGATGCAAATCTGTAAAGATTGGTTCCAGTACTCCCTATCAAGTGTCCCAACTTCCCATGATCTATCCTTTACGGTACTCAAAGTGTAGCAGAGGAGCATCCATGAAAGCTGGCTAAGCTGAATGGAGAGCTAAATGATTGGAGAGGGAGAACTATTTTCCATTCCCTGAAATGGCTCAATATATGCAGGAGGCAGCATACCTGAACCCCAGGGACAATAATCTGTATAAAGACTTTAACAAGGCCAAGGCAAAGTCACAAGCATGGCATACAATGATCCAAGCTCTTGCCGCTGTTTCTGGCACAGTCTGAGCCCAGGCCAGGCCTCCAGAGGGTATCTGGGCACTGTCCAAGATGAGCCTGAGGCCAGAATGGTGCCTGACATGTTTAGGAGTATCAATGTGGCTGGATCCAGCAGGTTTAAACTCCAGCATGTCAGATGGATGAGCCTTTCATTCTATAGGTGAGCTGTTCTGTCGCTTTGAGAATTTAGAAACAGCAATTTCTGAATAGAAAAAAAATGAGCCCTGTCCTAAAATGCAAGACATATCAATCATTTTCTATTCTTCTTCCGAGTTTAACTTTTGTATTCCTGAGAACACACTCTGACCACGTAAATCTAGTAGAATATTTTAAAACTACTTACAGCATCACAATTTTAACAAGCAGCTCAGACTCATTTTGGGGTTTCCCTCAGTAGGATTATAAAATTTTTTAAAATACTATTTAAGCTTAAATTGCTTTCATGAATCCCAGACCTGAATTATTATGGACAACTACCAATCATCTGCCTATATTGTTTTCAAACTACAGTCCACAAGGGACCCATTATCTCTGCACACTGGAAAAAGCAAAGCTTCCCTTGAACTTTCACAACATACAGTTTTGCTTCAGATAAACCAGAACAGTTTGCCCTTTTGTGTGTACTTGTTTGAGTATGTTTTCTGTGATGTCACCATACAGGTGCCAAATTGGTGGCATCAGGTGACCTGCCAAGCTAATATGGATTTGGATCAATGCAATTGTTCTTTGGATCAAATAAAATTTCACAGTTGGGATTAGCTCTCTCAGTTTAAGACAAATGTGTTATTTCGGGTTGATCACTGTAATTTAATTCTATGGGTAATGGAAGATGAGGTTCTTCTGGATTATCCCAGCTCTTTCATAGCCACTACAGTGCAAATATTTCCCCTTTTGTCGAAATAGTGTTTTACTGATTCCAAAGACAGGCTTGTTTTAAATTTGCTGCTATTGGCAACTATATTTTGTATTTGATGCATATGGACGATGTTCACAATTGTTTCAAAGCAGTGGTGCAGAAGCCTCTCTATTACTTGCTGTCAAAAAAATCTATATTTACTACTTTCCTGTAACACTCTCATCATCATGTGTCACCTCTAAGTAGTCAAAATAGGCATTGGCTGCAGACTACAGAGAGTTAAGGTAAAATCATGGTGAAGCTTCTGCAACTTTCAGGAATCTTCTTGCTCTCCCTATTATAATATCACTTCCCTTTTTAAAAGCTCTGATGTCAGCTCTTAGTTCAGCAGATAAGAATTGAACTGCAGATTTCTTCAAGAGATGTGAACATTCATTTTGACTTTGTAAGGCGAAGCTCTTTGGTTAGTTTTAAAAAATGTTGTGCAAGTAGCAGAGGATCTTCTTCTACTGTCTCAAAAATCTATCAGGCACTTTCTTGTGTGATTGAAATGAAACTTCCCCAGCTGCTCCTAATATTGCCTGAACCAAGGACGGTGCTGAAGAGAAAACAGAGCTGAAAATGATAGGAAGCCAGGACAGAGGATCAACCGAAACAGAAGTGCCACTACGCCAGCTCATTTTTCATAACATGTAAAAAACACTGGCTGCACCAGGAGTTAGTAGTGGCTCTCATTTATTTTCTTCCTTTGTACATTGGAGTAGTGTAGTGGGTTGATGTTGGCTGGATGCCAGGCACCCACCAAAACTCCTCTATGACTCTCACAGCTGGACAGGGGAGAGAAAATACAATGAAGGGTTCATGAGTTGAGATAAGGATCAGGAGAGATCACTCACCAAATACCATCATTGGCAAAACAGATTAGAATTAGAGATATTAATTGAATTTCTTACTAAGAAAATCAGAGCAGGATAATGAGAAGTAAAATAAAACCTTCAAAACAATTTCCCCTCACCCTTCCCTCCTTCCCAGCTCTACCTCCTCCCCCAGCAGTGCAGGGAGACAGGGAATGGGGGCTTATGGTCGGTTCATCACCCATTGTTTCTCTTGCTGTTCAGGGAGAGGAGTCTTTCCTCTGCTCCACCATGGAGACCCTCCCATGGAAGACAGTTGTTCGCAACTTCTCCAACGCGAGTCCATCTCACAGGCAACAGCTTTCAGCAAACTGCTCCCATGTGGGTCACTCTTCCACGGGCTGCAGTCCTACAAGGACAGGCTGCTCCTGTGGGTGCCCCCTTCTCCAGGGGCCTCCCATGGGGTCACAGCCCCCTCCCAGGCATCCACCTGCTCTGGCGTGGGCTCCTCCCCCACGGGCTGCAGGTGGATCTCTGCATCCCTGTGGATCTCCACAGGCTGCAGGGGCACAGCTGCCTCACCGTGGGCTGCACCAGGGGCTGCAGGGGAAACCCAGCTCCGGCACCTGGGGCGCCTCTTGCCCCTCTTTCTCCATTGATCTTGGGGTCTGCAGAGTTACTCCATTCACATGTTCCCACACCTGCCTGGTAGGACACTGCAAAACCAATATTATATGATTAAAAAGGATATGATTCAACTAAAACTTCACGTGACTCAGGAAGCAGCTTTATAAGTACATTTTTAGGACAGAAGATTACAGAGTCTCATTTATGGTTTTATACTCAAGAGCTACCCAAAATCAGAGGTTTATGAAACAGTAATGCTGGTGCCTACACTGGCTTAAGAATGGGATTTTTTTCTGTCCCTGGCCTAATTATCGCCTTTTTCACCAGAGTATTTATTGGGCGTTAGGCAGTTAAAATTTTTAACTGGTTTGGCCCAATCTTAAAAGTAATAATGCTTGTTAGGGATATTATGCTGCTATGGAGGACCAAGTGTGAGCAGACTGGCTGGGAGAAGACATGGGCAGAAGCTCTCAAACTAACATTGCTGCCAAAGCTACCTTAACAGGAAAATACATCTGAATTTTGGAAATTAAGATTTCACCTCAAATAAATTCCCATGTTTTTGTTAACAAACCTGAGGACAGGACTTGTCAATGACTGTATTTCAGCTGTGGGGAACGGTTTAAAATGCCCTGACAGATAGTTAGACAGTGTGCTGCCTGTAAGTCACCTAGAAGCAAAACTGTGATCATCTAGTTTTAAATATAGTAACGTTTGTGTGCCCTTGCCTGTTCCTCTAAGGTCTGATAAGAGTGATTTCAGGAAACGCAGCAGAAACACCTGAGTTTCCAGGACATGGTAATCCAGAGAAGAGCAGAAACGTTTGCTCATGTCCCCAGGATCCCATCATGGGCCAGCCTTCCCCCAAGCCATGTGAGTCCCTCTGCAGGTCTGCTCCTCCAGCAAGTTCCTCGGATGGCACGTGCCAGAAGATGCTCCTTCACGCTTATCAGGCTATGGGGAATGCCAAAACTGCCCTCAAAATCATAACAGATGTTTTCCATGCAAGTAAAGACTACTGATATGTGAATGTCATTGTACTGATCTGCATGCCCTGTCCTGCTGCTCAAAATGCATCTGATAAAGATTTCTCTCCTTACCATCAGACAGATGAAGTGCATCCTATGTCTGTAGGGCATATATTTTTTTAGTTGTTTTCAGTTCTAACATTATGCTGTGGCAAAGTATGAATTAACATCAAATATTTAATAACTCAACCTTTTATGGTTGACCAATTCAGCAATGAAAAGGATGGTAGAAAAACAGGGTTTGCAGGCCAGGAACAATTTCTCTGCATAATAGATGTTTGTATGGAAATAAGCACATGGTGACTGGCTTATCTTCTGCTCAAGACAACAATATCTTCCAAAGATACAGGCACTTACTATACTATACTCCACTCTCTTTGCTTTATTGAGACCTCCACTCCAGTGTGAACCGCACCCCAATGGCTTTCTCCCAACCTTCTGAGGAATAAGAGGAAGGAACAAACAGAGAAGCAGTGACAGAGCTCCTGCTGAAAGCAGTGATGCTGCTGGCAAAGGAACTGGCTGTAGTTAGTATTTACTGTAAGGAAGACTAGGCAGTGCCCAGGAAAAAAGAAGAGGAGCAATATGCAATGGAGAGAAAAAATAAGTTTCTAACATTCTTGCTTTCTAAATATTTGAAATGTAGAGAGTCACAAAACAGAGCAAAGGATTAAATCCAAGTAAAAAGACACAGAATTACCTTAGATGTTTTTCTCAAATGTGAATAGCATCTGTGTAACCCTGTAAATGCCTAAAGCCTCAAGTATGCTTTTTTCCTTTACATATTCTCGAGTTCTGCTTTTCTGATCTTCTGCTCTGAGGGTTGACTCCACACCTGCAACAACATGGCTATGGACACAAGCTGGCTTTTTGTCTCAGTCCTGGAGGATGCTGGGTCAAGCCCTCACAACACATATGGGACCACTTCCTTTGGAAGTCTGGGAGTTCCAGGAGTTGCTTGGACTTACCCAGTAAATGAGAGGCCTGAGTTAAATGATCTCTGCACCTTGAGGGAATTGAACACACTCAAGCTTCAAAGCGGTTGCATTGCTACAAAGAGCAGAGAAGAGAGGCTGCATGAATGGGCAGAGGAAGTATAAATACAGACACCATAATGCAATCCCAGAGTAAGGTGACTGTCTGCAAAAAAAGATAGGGGACATAAGATGGATTTATCATTTTAAATAGGATTTATCATGTTATTCTAAAAGCATGCTAACTTGTCAGTCTTCCATATAAAACCTAGCTTGTGTGCTGTCAGCCCAGACTGTCGGCATGTGACGGCATTGTTCTGTATTCAACCCTTTTCATACTTGTTTGATTTTATTCTTTTCTGTCATGCCCCCTTCATTCAGTGTCTTTTTTTTACAAGCTCAAGAATTCTAAATCTATCTAATCTTCTCTCACAGGGGAATGAGACACATCTGTCCTTCATGAACCTGTACTTCCATGAAGATTTTCTGGTTCTAAAACTTTCTTCTAAAGAATGATGACAGATTCATGCAATATTCAAGCGGTAGCAGGAGTTATGGATTTGTACTTTGGCTGCTACTGTAATGATACTTTTTTGTTTTGTTCTCCAATCTGATTCTATAATTGCATTTGTCTTTTGACTGACATTGAATAACAAGTTCATCCATACAGTTTTCACAATACTGTCTGTAGCGGGGACTTGCTGAGTGATAATAATTTCCTTTGAGCTCTCTGCTGTGTGTTGGTATAGCAGGGATTATTTCTGCCATTGTCACTAATTTGTGTTCATCAACACTGAACAGCACCAGATCTCAGCTCACCCCAGCAGCCTGTACTGAGAGAAGTTCCTGCAGCACTCTTTGGTAACTCTGGTTTACTGTAGGAGCTCTCTCAGATCAGAAAACCTCCCTGTCCACTCCCCTTCCAGACCACTAATGAATGCTGACCAGCAAAGTCATCCTACCTTCATTGTAAAATGTCTTACTATTCCTATGTAGTCTTCTCTATTTTTCCATCAATGGTAATCCACACATGGAACTTTCTACTTACCCTATGGCAGCTTATTTTCTGTAAGTGTTTTGTAGCAGACCAGCTCAAACTCTTTTGGAAATGCCCTGCACAATGTGTCAAACAGTTCACTGTTATCGACGTGTTCACTGACTTTTAAAGAGCATTACAGACCTGTGAGGCTTGACTGCTGCAAGAAAATACTCTTTTTCCCCATCATTTTCACCAACACGTGTCTTAATCCTCTTCTTTATCATAGTTTGCATGAGTTTGCTCAATATGGTGGTCAAACTTACTGTTGTTTCCTATATCTCACCACAGTTTCGGTGTCATGTTTGATAACTGACATTTCTCAGGTACCCTGGATGACTTAAACTATTAGCAGGTTGTGGTTACTCTTTTGTTGCATACACGGGATCCCTCAGAACTCTTGGGCTAACACCCTTGGGTCTCATTTATTAGTTCATATTATTTTCATAGGCCACTTATAGCTTAACCCTTTATGTAACAATATGAGAATTCTTAATGCTAGTTAGGAGTGTTTTCAACTCTGAAAAAGGAATGAACACAAGATTTTTTTTGATGGAGTTGTGGCTGCTGCTAAAGCTGCTCTGCAGAGTGACCATCAGGAGTACTAAAGGACTATCAAGAAATCAGATGGTATTTCATGGCAGTACAAAAATGAGTGATACAGGTGGGGTACATGCCTTGAGCACCAAAGAAGAGAAAATCCTGTGCTTTTCTAAATACATAGCTGCTTCCAGCACTTAAAGTTGTAAGAAATTAACTTCTGAGGAGTTATTTTTAGCATCTAATAAGATGGTACTTAGATTAAGAAGCCTGATATCCTGTTTGGTTATAAGTAATAAATCAAGTTTCACACATCTTCTTCTCATTAGCCTTTCATATGACACATCTGCCAGACTCCTCAGGTTGTTCAAACCAACAGGCATTCTACCTACTTAAAAAATACCATGCAGAGACACACTGGACTGCCATGGTTCTGATGGTCTTCAGTGTTTCAACACAAATTCAGCCCAGAGCTTTATCCAAATAACCCTAAAATGTTGATATTGTCCTGCAGCTTTCCCTGAAAGAAGCAACCCTCCACATTTGGTCTTGCCTGAGCAGGAAATCCACCAGAATCACCAGAGTATTATCACAAATAAAAGAAACAAGGCTAAAGCTCAGCAGAGGAAGTCTGGGTAAGAGGGGAATGGCTACAAATGCCTCTATTTCTTCTGGGCCTTTACAAAAAAATCCACTAAATATTAACATCCTTAACTGATGCTGTCTTAATATAAAAAGGTTACCAATTTTTAAAGATTCAGTAAAACATCACTGGATATATATTACATCCAGGGATAAATAGTATGAACATATTTTTATATCATTGTGTACCTTATATTGCTATGAAAGACAGAAATGTTTACCTCTGAAAAACAAAAGGACTTCAAATCTCATTTTTACCTTTCCCCATCTTCATCGTGATAAAGGGGCTATTGGTATTTGTACACTAGAAATTCATTTAAAAATGAATTGTTTGGTGAGAGCCTGTAAGGGTAAAACAAATAAATCTGAAAGAGCTACAGATGTGGGGGCAGGTTATAAGGCTGACTCATGGAAGCAATCTGCTCTGACAGCCATGTAATGTCCTCTCTGTTTCATTTCTCTCTGCTCACATCGGTGACTTTTTCTTGACTAAAGGCTTTTGCTTAGTGTAAAATCTTTTTTTACAAATTCTCAGTGTCCTAAATGAGGGGTAGTGGGATTTCCAAAAAGCCCTCAGTGTTGGCCAAACCCTGCTCTGGGAAAGCTGAGTATGCTTGATGCTTTAAGAAGAATCATGAGACTAAAAAGTACTGAAGAGCTTACCAGAAAGGGAATATTGGTCACACACTTCAGGGGAGCAGCCAGGGTGTAGGGCAAATGGCTGGAACTTCCTTCAGGAATGTTAGTCTACCAGTTGCATTTATTTTCCCTATTATGTTCTGAATTGTTTCATATAATGCATAGCAATTTTACGTGATTTATAGTAGAAGGACATTATGCGAATAATTCAAATATTGCTGGTCTCCAGTGTCTCACTTAAAGACAAGTGTTGTTCCAGGAGCTGCTTGAGGTCTGCAGCCTTGTTAGATGCAGGCCCACAGCCAGGCTGCATGACAGAATCATGAGATTCTCCAGCTAAAGAGGAGGAAAAGAAAAAATCTCCTGTAAATTACCTTTCTCACCTCTCAGTCACTGTGAAATGGAAGCAGCGGTGGCTGTTGTTCCCATATCAGATGCTTCCAGCCAGGAGCAGAGGGCACCTCTCAGCAGTATCACTGCTCAAGGTCACAGGAGGAACAGAGTCTGCATATAGATACTCCAGATCCCAGTCTTCCTTCTGACTCCTGACTGTTTCCTGTCTCCCAGCCACAAACTCATGCAGATTAAAGCAGCCCTATTATGTTGGCACTGTGGTTTGTCAGAAGTGGAGGAAGAGTGAGATGGCACAAAGGTCTTTGCTCATCCTAGCAGAGCAAGAAAATGTGAGATGTAACACAGGTTTTGATGGGTTACATGACTGTAAAGAGATAGATATGCAAATTATTCTGTCACCATACAACTGTAAACAGAGTGGTGTTGGGTTGCAAGTTCAGCACTCTTTGTCTAATGGGGACAACAATCATTTAGTCTTTACGAGCCCTTTTTTTTTTTTTAATATGCAGGAGAATAGCAGAGGTAAAGCATTTAAAATGTAAATTATAAAATAATTTATTTTAACTGTATTTTAAACATCTTTTCTCTTCCTCTATAAGGACAGAAAGCTGTTGAGTGACAATCTCTTGTAGGCTGAAATGATCTTTAGCCATCCTGTGTCCAGGGAAACTTTAGTAATCTGGATGTGCTGTGGAAATTGCTGCTATTTCAAAATCAAGTCTGCTTCCAATAAGATGAAAAAAACATACAAAAAATTAGAAAGGAGAAGGGAGGGAGAGAACGGGAAATGGAGGGGAAGGAGAAGGGAGAGAAGGAGAGAAATAACAGCAGAGTAAAATCTGCATCTCTGGCCTTCTGTGGATTAGCTCATTGCTGCAGAAAAGTCTGGCCACAGCATCATCTTAGCAGCAGCCTCAGGACCTGACACATAACCTGACATGCCCAGGTCAGGCTAGGCCAGAGTTTTATTAGCAGCTCTGATCTTAGGCTCATGGCTATGTTGAAAGAAGCACAGCTTTGGCTAGCTAAAAGATAGACAGGGAAAGAAGAAATCATACAGGAAAGCAGAAGGGAGAAAGTGGTAACATAAGTCCCAATCTCATAGCCAGGACTTCATGAAGTCAAGAATAGGTGGTGATGGCCTCGGGTCACATTTCTCTGCTTGAGTTTGCCAAAAGGTGTTTATCTAGACTAGATAAAGTCATTTAATGTCAGAGTTTTTGACTTTGTCCCAGGGTCATGAGAGTTGTTGAGGATCTATTAACAGTGAAATTTGCTTTTTTAGGCCAGTATATATTCTTAAAATTTCCCTTTACCTTCATTCAGCTTTTCAGATGTTGCCCAATTTGCTGTTCCAAACAGAAAATACAATTCACCAACCAGACTGCTCTTGCCAGACCTGACTACATGAGCTATAAGACTCTAACAGGTTGTGCAGAGCTCTTGTGCTCTGGAGATGCAACCAGTATTATCCCATGCAATAAAACAGTAATTCAATAGAACAGTCAAATACAGAGTGCTGTGATGTCAAGTGAACCAGATTTATCAAGCTAATGCAAGAGACTACCACTGTTAGCACCTTTTCAGTTCATGCTGAGTGGCTGACCTAAATTAAAGAATTCAGAGCCTTCTACCCGTATTGTTAAAGTTCATATGGCAACGTCTTTTGAGCACCAGTGAAAGTAAATCTCTCTTCAGACCTGGTATAATCATAAAATATTAAAGGGGTGTTCAAGATATAACCATCGGTGAAATAACTGTTTCTATCAGGGATCTCAGACTGCTTTCCTGGGAGTAAAAACCTTGGCTGTGTACATGGGTGAGTTCTGCTGCCACAGGAGACTTCTTGACTTCAGGAAGCTAAGGTGCTGCTCTAGCCCTTACCTTAAGTCTTCTTTTCTATTTCTGCAACCAAACACTACAACCAAATGAAAAAATTGCCAAGTGTCATCCTTACATGGCACAAACAGTGGAGCTAATCAAGAAGTTAATACTCTAGAGAGATGGAGAGTAACACCCACGCAACCCTACCAGCTCTGTGTGCTGTCCAGTTTAAACACACACAATCCTAAGTGTTAAGATATCTCTTTTAGACAAGAAGAGAGGAAAAAGCTGAGCTGCTTCGTGTTGTGTAACCTATGAAAATCCATCCATAAAAATCTGTCAGGATCTATAATCCAGAGTCCACCTCTCCACCTCAGAACAAATAACCACCATTTGCATGCATGACATCATTTCAAAGAAAGAAGGCAATGAAGAAGAAGAGTCTTATTTACCCTCATCAAAGCTTCTGTCAATAATGAGTTTTGTCAATGCAGTGGTTGAAAATGAACAAGGACTAAGATACCAGTTACTCTGGCTAGGTCCACAAGACATTCCATGCCTGGAGGACCAGGGCAGGTAGACTGGCTGTGGAGTGCTGAAAGGTGAAAGAGCTGCCAGAAAGCATGCAGCCTCAGTTCCAGCTATGTTGATGTCTATGTTGGGAGAGTGAAATCCCCTACTGCCTGAACTCCTACCTTTGCGAGTAGGTTTCAGCATGATAACTATGGAGTGGAGGAACCAAGATGAAGCCCTGCACCCTTTTACTGTGTGCTATAAATGATGCTTCTTAGCTCTTACCTCAAGAACACATCTCTGTAAGATAGGCTGATTTGCATAAATGCAGTCACTACCATGAACCATCGTCAAAGAAAGGAGCATAAATACATCACGGCATTTTTACTTGCAGCCAGCTGAAGTGAGTTAGTAAGGTCAACAGGAAGCAGCAAATGAGGTTTTAATGAGTGATACATCTCCTGCTTCTGAGAAAATTTTGCCTGAGAGAAGTAAAAACAACATCACCACAGAGGGAAGAAAACTACAGCTCTCAGCTCTCTTGAGTAAAATCTTTGCTGTACGAGAAAATGAGCAGACGCCACTGGTATGCAGACAGTTTGAGCGTGGAAAAGAATTACAAAACTTATCCTCCAAACTCATCTAAAAAAGCATATGATGTTCAGGGGGACAAACTGAAGTCAACCTGAGTGTAAGAGAGCTCAGATGGTGCAAGACATTGGAAAATAATCCTTGTCTCACTTGATTAGCTTGACAGTACAAAGTCTGAAATGAATTGCTTAGTTAAGAGAAGAAACAAAGACCAGAAAGAGGGGAACAGATTTAATGGAGAAGTAAATATCTGGACTAGATTTGTGATGGATTCATTTCTTTGTTTAAGACAGAAAAGTCTCTGTAGAGTCAAATCTCAATTTAGAAAACAGGGTAGCTTAGAAAAGAGGGTTACATATAAAATGGGGTGTTTCCTATTCCTAAGCTTAAAGAAAATAGTGAAAAGAAGATAATTTTTGTATTTCACTTATGAAAAGACTTTTTAAATTTATAAAAGAAACTCAGAAAATCTTTGGAGCAAGAACAGCAGAGGCAAGAGTTTCAACAAAGTCAAGCACAACCAAAAGTGTCATGTTAAATAAGGAACATCGCAAAATTATGGAAGAAATGGCCCTATTAAATGACAATTATTAGGCCTAAATGTCCCACTTGGTCCATGTGCTATGGGGATGTGAAGCTGGCAGCAACCAGAATGCTTCTCAACCCTTCCCTTGTTGGGAAGTTTTTTTTATGGTGTTTATCTTCATCAACCACAAAGACTGGATTAGACAATGCAAAGCAGTTGCAGAGCCACTTCTGGAGTAAGATCTTGGTTTCCTAAATATCATATTTCCTTGCCTTTAACAAGACATCATCAAGGGACAATGTTTCAATAGGTTTCAGGCCATTTCTAACTGTAATTTGTTTTCCTTGGGGAAAAAAAAAGAAAAAAAAGATGGAATAATCCAGCTTCTGTATAAAATTTAAGTATTGTAAATTGCATTTTTGAGCAAGAAGCCATTAGATAAATTATAATCTCTTTTGAGTACATGTTGTAATATAATTGTTTATGCTTTTGTACTTACTACTCAATTTAGAACAAAAGAACAATAGATATGTCTAAAATACACTTAAGGACATCTCCATCAAATTATGACAGCCAGCATACTTTACATTGTATGTTTTAGTCCAAGTTAAAACTGAATTTCAGATTTGGATCCTCTCCTGAAGTTCGGTCTGACAGAGCTTTTCCCTTGGAACATAGGGTATACCTTCTAAGATCATCTGAACATATTAGGTCCTGCTATTTCAGTCTCGAGGCTCTGCTCTCACTTTGTCTGTAGTACACACTATAGTCTGGTGAAGACTGAAATGCTGTACTTTAATTCAAGCTGATGAAGCTCGTATAGAGTATCTGCGTGAAATTTAATTGCCTGTAAAATGCAGGTCAGTTTAGATGATCTAATGGTCCCTTCTGGCCTTAAACTATACAGTATCTGTCAACCAAACCATTAAAATGTTGCTGTGTGTAATAATCACAAAGATAACTACAGCTTTTGTAAATGCCCTCTAATTTAAAGGGTACCCTTTATAGTCTGCGTACAAGCTCTAATTAGCTATTTTAATGATGCTCCCAAATGTGGTAAGTGGTTTGTATAACATAGAATTTAACAGTTACTGCTTTAGCAGGGATCAGATCTATACAACAAAACTCTCTTGTCTTCCAAAGCTGAGGCTGCACCTCACAGAGCAGCATAATGTTCCCCAGTGCTTAAAAACTCAGATATTCTCCCAGGCATTATCCAGGTGAGCAGCAGCTGTCCCACACCAAAATTACACTGAGAACTATATCAAGGAAACTACCTGTAGGAATGATTGCATACGCCTTTGTCCCCTGTTCTGTTTAGTTTTAAATACATATATTTTTTGAAACTTAGATATAATTTGCACTAATGTATTGGTAGCTTGGCAGATGCCTGGAGGAACAGGGAGGAAGAAGGAAGAATGGCTCAGAAACAAAGTACTGCTCGGCCAGCTCTACAAAGTTGTTGAGACAATGGCATATCTGTTGGCTTCTGTATCATTAGTTAATGTTTGGGGTTTTTTTCTTTTACAACCTTGTATTCAAAACTAGGGAGCACAGCTTCATTTAGAGGGAGTTGTGTTTCACCCAGATGAGGGTGACACCCAGCATTTCCCTGAGGGCTCTGCCAAGGCCAAGTCTACCCACGTATCCCAGCAGGGTAAGGTGAGTGCAGGAGTAAGATGGACATGGCTTTTAACTATAGTATGTTACATCGGTTTCTACAGAATATTTTGCCTCAGCTGGTAAATTAGCATATCTTAAGAAGTAATTTTGATCAGTGTGTGCCTCTGGTCACCAGGGAAGAAATGCAAATACCTGAACACAGCGAATCTACAAGTTCACTTGCATGCTGAGGAGCGTGCAGCTGCAGATCAGGGCTTTTCTTTGACAAGCCAGCGCTTGCTGTGGGTAATGCTTGTGACTGTTGTCCTGGCATGAGGCACTCTGCCTTGTGCAGTGTCTGCCTTCTCTGTGCCTTGTGGTACCATAACACAGCTCCTCCACTTGTGACACAGTTTGCTCAGGCAGAAATATTTGGCTAATGAGATGTTTTCCTCACTGAGAAAAGCAAGTTAAGCAGTACCAAGGTATAGACCCAGGCATTCTGACTCTCAGCTGCTGGCATTTTTAGATCATTAAAACAGTCCCTAATACCTACTGTCGTGCAATTACCAGAATTTATTCCTAATGGTTTACTGGATCTATTTTTTCTGTCCACAATGTATCTAAAAAATATTAAATATATAATAATTTAGGTTATAATTAATTGCACCTAACTCTAACCATCAAAGGTAAATTTTTAACTCCTTTAAATTGTCTAACAGTCTTTATGACCAGCCTAAATGGTAATTCTAGACTGGAAGTTTTCAAATAGCTAAAATCTGGTGACATGGATTATCCTCTCCCTCCCCTGGATTATTTATGTGAGTCATTTCTAGCCTTTGTAAGATGTCATATAGGACTATTTATATCTGATGGGTTGCCCTATATCCCAAGCAGTTTGCCATCCTTTCAAGGAATAGGGAATTGGAAAAGTGTTCAGTGTAATTTTCACCTTCCAATGTTTTTTTGGGGTTGCACTGAAAATTAATTTTAATTTCACTACACAAATGGTTTTTCTATCTTATTTCAGAATAGGTGTTTTCTTTCATAACAATGAGACAAATATGACCAAAAGCACGTTTACCAGGCATTCAACAGATGCTGCACACAGTTTTCTGTCTCACTGTCTCGGTGGAGAGACTTGTGGACAAACCTGTCTGCAAAACTTCTAGCCAGACCTTGGTTGGTGCCTTCCTGATGAAACAATTGTGTGAAGGAAGCTGCACCGTGCCTGCAGCATCAAGTGGACCCCTCTGAAGCCATGTGAAAAAAGAAGCCTTGTAGATGTCTTGTGCACATCAAGCACACTGGGCTGCAGGTTCGTCAGACATTTCTGCACACAGTCTTCTGGGATTGCAGTTTTCACTGCCCACGTCTTCAGAACATGCCAGAGAGGTTGGCAACTTTTGTGCCAGTTCATTGGTGCTGAGGCCAACGTTGCAGTTGGTCTAAATATGAAAACATGTTGCCTTCTTCATAATAGCTTTTCTCTCTGTTATCAGCTTAAGTATTTCTGGCCATTTCTTTGTTCTGCTCAAGTTATTTGTCTTCTTGTTCCAGAACTTTATAAAGGCTTGCAAATAGCCACAGGACAAGTTCCATTAAGAATTTTAATTCAGGTATTTGTTTGTGTAGAAATCTGAGATACCAAATAATAGAAACAAGTAATCATTTCATATATGAATATTCTGAAAAATGTTTTCAAAGTACCTTTTTTTGTATCTCTAGTAATAATAGCACCGGCTCATTGAATGGAGAGAATGCTCAATTCACACATTCCTTAGTATTCAAAACAAGAATTGCAACCTATTCCCATTAGAAGGTATCTTTTAAAATTATACCCTCCCAAAAAAAAATTTTATTATTAATCTTCATGATTAATTATTTCCATGAAGAGCAGTCCTTGAAAAAGATAAATTCCTTGCCACTTGAAATGACTGCGCTGTAGTTGATTCACTAACTCTTTCCATAGATTAACTAAATTAATCATTCTCCCTATAGCAATATTTCATATTTATTTTATCCAAAACTTTAATCCGGTTTTCATTATATATAAACCTGTGGCTACTGTCCTGTGGGAAAATAAGCTATTCCTACCACTAGGGCTGCATATCTTTAAAAAGAAGAAATTTTGAGAAAGTCTGCTGTTGGTTAATCTAACTACCATATTTCAGTTTTAAACTTTTCTGTTAAAAGCCAAGGCTAAAAATGACTGAAATTGAAGGAAAAATTTAAACAGATGAGAATATCTAGCTCTATGATGAATTTTAATATTTAAAAACCATATTAATTTCTGAGGAATTGAGAATTTATTGATTTTCAAATATATGATGATAATATGGAGCCAGGTAACACAAAAATAAACACCCTTTTTCTTCATTTTTAAAAATTTATCTTGTCGGCTTAACTGCTTTTTTATGTTGGAAATGGTTTATTGTAGAAATCCCCCAGACAAGAGCAGAAATTGGCAACTGCTGAATGTAAGCTAAAACACACACCATGAAATTTGTGTTCCTGCCATTGCTTGTGTCTATACATTTGGAACAAGTTTGTGATGCTCTATTAGTGTCAGTGCTGGGAAGTATGAGGTGGTTTTGAAATTTAATAAACATAGAAATAGGTTTCAAAGTCATGAGGAAAAAAGTTGCAGACATTTTCTCACAGCAAGATTGGAATTTCTTTTAAATTCCAGATGTGATTTTACATCAGTGTCTCTTGAGAAAGCAACCTTTCAAAATCAGCCTTGAAAACATAGTTATGGTTGTCATATCCCAAGGTAAATAACAGGTTTGTTGGTAGTATCATCTTGGGGAGCAAGTTTTATTTGTTTGTGCAGCTGGAACTCCCAACCCTTACATTATTTAGAGAATTCTTCCAAATTAAGAAAACTCCTTTAACGATCTTATGTTTGCAAGGAAGCGGATAGACCATGAGAATTGGGAGCCAAGTCTTCCAAACAAAGTAGCAGTGAATTGATTGGCAAGGAGAGAAATAATGATAACATGAAAGCCAAGAAAATCCCAAATAATTAAAAGAATGAAAATATGATGCAAAAGTTCTTGGTTTTCCTTTTTAATCTCATGTAGGTGAAACTATTGTAAATTTTATCTGCAGTATGAAGTCTCAAATTAGAAGTACATAAATATAGATGTAAGTCACAGAAGATAGATATCACTTCTTTAAGAAATGCCTTAAATACTAAAGGGAGAAATAGATATTTCCTGGACAAGTAAATGTTTCATAAATACTTTATCATGCACTAAAGGCAAACAGCACAGGAAAATAACATGGAAGGGTGTTCTTTATTTTTGAGTCAGAAGAGAACAAACTTCCTCCTGTAGGAAGAATAGGGCATTCTCTTATCCCACTGGAGTACCCTAATTGCTTTCAGGGAGTGAGACACCAGAGAAGTTCTGTCCCATGGCACTCAGTGTTTTATAACAACAATTTGGGAAGCTCAGGTTTCTCACTCCCAGAGTCTCCATTTGTTCGAATACCTTCCCAGGACATGCAAATTCTTTACAAACAAAAGTCCTTCCCAAATGTTACATACCTACATATCTGTGAAAAAAAAAAAATCCTTTCTTAAAAGAAAAAAATCCAAAAATCAAATTTTTTTAAAAAAATTGTATCTAGCTCTACCCTGTGTCTCAACCAATGATCTTTTGTTGCTGGTGGGAAATAGTGAGTAAATATCAAGTTCCTTGGTAAAATAATATCAGAAATCTAAGTAAAGGCAATAAATTTACTTACTAGGCCCTTGTCCATGGTCTGAAGGTTAAGATTTATCATCTGCTTACCCTCAGGCTCAGGGAAGCCAGACACTTGCAAAACCTCAGATCATAAGATGAACTGAAATGATTTGTATCTTCTACAGAAGTGGTTGGTAGTTTACAACCAACTTTTCTTCTACCGTAAGGAAACTTCTCCTTGGACCTCAGCCACCGCCTTTGAGCAGTTGCCTCATAAGACATATAATCTAACCAAGTGAAAAGGTGGTCACACATTTCAAACTAAACCTCTCATGTGAAAAATGGACCTTTGAGCAAGTAACTGATGAGTGATAATGGTGCTGTAACTCAATATTAACCACGCTGCAAAGCTCTGTGTGAATTCTGCTCTCAAAGGGCAGAAACCTTCTTTTAGAAAATTAGATTTTCAGAGCAGGCAGACATAATATTTTAAGTCACATCATCTGCCCTCTACTGACGTTCCACTCAGACCAATATGTGGCCTTTCACGTAAAGTCCCCATTCCATATGTATTTTAGATTTTAGCAACTGTGTGATTTGCTTTGACAAGATGACTGATGGCTTTGCCATTAGGTGAGGTAGGACATTGACCTTCTCAAAAACACACAAAAACAAGCTCAGAAGAGAATACATTAACCCGCCTCTAACCCACAAGCAGTTCAAATGTACATTACAGAATAATTCTTCGCTGAAACCTTTGAAAGGGCAGCTGCCACAGGGCACCATATTTTGTACACTCAAAGAACGGTGTCATGCTTTGGAGCAGAGGCCATCAGAGCTCACCAGAGAGAAGGCAGTCCCTCAGTTGGATATCACAGTTGTTGTCAACATGAATTATTGCAAAACATCGTGTTGAAAGTATTGTCCTACTGTCGCAGGTAGTTCAGTGGCTATTTTCAAGAAATGTATTACTTTAACCCACTTTATGTTACACTAAACGCTGCCCTGCAAGTCCCAGAGCTCCCAGTGGGCCAGAAATTTGCTTTCTCTCTGCTGGGGCCTTTTTGTCTCTAATTTCATTCAAAGAAAAGACCATGGATATCATGGTTTGGTTTCATAAGGGAATACTCTACAGAAAACATTGTGGCATGGTGGTTGAAAATGGAGAAGCATCTTCCCACAGAACCTCCCAGAAATAAAGTGCAGGCAGTAAGAAGTAAAAAACTCCAGGTTCTTCCCCCAGAAGTTTGCAAGTGGAAAGGAGATCCCTAAGAAAATCTAAAAAGGGGCAAGAGAAAGAGAAGCAGAAGAAAGAGGGACATTATAATAAAATCAAACATATGCTCAGCACAAGTGAAGTCTTTGCATAGTGCTGTCTAATATGTGAAGATTTCTTTACTTCACTTGCTTGCTAACAACTGGTGTTGTGAAGGATATGTCAATAATCAATGCTGACAGCTGCCTTGCACTAAAGGAGCTGAATAAAATTCACCTGGCTTGATAAACTTATCAGTGAGTTGCACCAAAATTCAGTGTTTCCTTTTTTGATTTGTCATTTATTATTACCATTAAATACCAGCTCAGCAGTGCTACAGCCAGATGCTTGGTCAGCCACCTGAACCCATCACTCCAATGATAAAGCATCTGCCAAGCACAGAAGAAAGGGCTTGCTTTTGTCCTGTTCTAATTTCAAACACGCAACCAAAACCTTGATAACCAAACTCATTAGGAACCTTCTTGCCCACCATGGAAAGTTTGTACCTGATTTTAATAAAAATATGTGGTGCAGTTCAGATTTTTATGTTTCATATTTTAAGGTACAGAGTGATGGGTGTTTCTCTTTCCCTTTTAAAGGATGCATTCTAACTTATTACAATAAAATAGAGGTGGTCGAACAAATTTGAGGAATTTTAGAATCACAGTACAGCATTTTGTTGCTAAAAGTGTTCTGGTAAACATGAAGAAATGTGGATGATGATGTTAGGAAGAAAATAGTAAGGTTCAAATAGCACAGATCTTGAATATGGGGTTTATAAAATAAAAATACATTTCATTTCAGTGAGTGTGAATTAGACTTCCAAATAATAGCATTCTCCAGGGTAATTGCATTACTATAATGTACTTTGCACTTTCAAAAATAGCAGGCAATGATCACTCAGAAGGCAACTATTTTATCGGGATAAGTCAAATATTAACAGAGGAAGTAAAAAAAGGAAAGTCTCACTTTAACATAAAGTGTTTCAAGATCGCTTTCAGCCATCTTAACTTTCTACTTTTAGCAAATTTTTCATATTTAAAGCCTGCTAGGGGAGACTAATACTACCTGAAGGGAGGGTGTAGTGAAAGATGGGGGTCGGCCTTTTCTCCCAAGAAACAAGAAATAGGACAAGACAAAATGTCATCAAGTTGCACCAGAGGACACTTGCTTTGGATATTAGGAAAACTTTCTTCATGGAAAGTGTTATCAAGCACTGGAATAGGCTGCCCAGAGAAGTGGTGGAGTCACTGCCCCTGGAGGTATTTAAATGACATGTAGATGTGGCACTTAGGAATATAGTTTAGTGGCAGACTTGGCAGTTCTGGGTTGAGGGTTGGACTTGACCTTAGACGCATTTTCCAACCTAAGCATTTCCATGATTCTAGGTATAAAGTATGTACAGGAGTGCAAAGCTCCCTCTGTTGTGCTATCAGTCTTGCAAACATGGGTTAACAGTTAGAAAATTCTCAAATATCTGAGAATTTTCCTGAGCAAATTAAGACTGACAAATGTGCTTACAACTCTTAAGTGCAGAAATGCAACATATTCTTGCAATCTCAGATTCTCATTCTCTATAGCATCCTAGATGTTCACATGAACATTTCAAAACAGTATAAACAATTAACAAAATGACTGGTTTTTTAACAAAAGCTGAGCAGCAGGTTTTGTTCCAATCCCCTCTATATAACCATGATACTTAAACATTTTAAATAATTTT
Source organism: Melanocharis versteri (assembly GCA_013397845.1). NCBI lineage: Eukaryota > Metazoa > Chordata > Aves > Passeriformes > Melanocharitidae > Melanocharis > Melanocharis versteri. Next base: position 417,030 of record VZTG01001540.1, read on the forward strand.
TGTTCTTCTGAAGATAAAGTTCAGAGATTACAGAATAATGATGTCTGACCTGTATCTCAAAAGACATTACAATTCACCCAGACACCTGTAAACAAAACCCGAGAATATTTAGCCACTTAAACCCTATACTCTGATTTCTTTGAGCCTTTGCAGACATACAGATATCCAAGAAACTCAGTACTTCCCTTTTGGGGAGTTTGCTCTCACGGTCAGATCTTGTTACAGCTGTTCAAGATTTCTAATTCAATTCTGTCCGACTGATGCTTCCAACCACTGGTTACCACGTGCCTTTCACCAGCCAGCCAAAGTGGCCATTAACACTCAGCTGTTCTTCTTCAGTGATATTGTTGAGTATGAGAAAAAACTCTTCTTCAAGGTGTGGATTGCACTTGTGGCTCTTTTCCAGAATGCATCCAGCCCTACATTGCTAATATCCTCAGTACGTCTGACCAGTACACTCATCTACCCACAAAAAATCCCACCAGCTTGCTGTGAAACTAAAAAATCTGCCGAAAAGTTTATTTTGCTCTCTTGATCATTAAGGGAAACCTGAGTCGTCTGAGGAGATGTCTAATGCCAAAAACAAATGTCTCTGAAACATTCCCCCTCTCTGTTAAAATGTGCAGAGAAGCCCCTGACTTCTGCATGTTAAAAAGCAGCAGAATTGTGTTGGGTTCAGATACTTTAAGAAAGTTGATTTTCACATTGCTTCATTTTGTATCGTGGTCATTTTTATTTGAACTAAATGTTCCAATAAAATATGTTGGCAGAGATTTTCCCATGCCACTTTTTTTCCTGTGAAATTCTATAAATTTTAGGTTGACTTATTTCACTTTCAGGTTACTTCAGAAAAATTGTATTGCAAGATAGTTTTATCTGGGAATAATTGAATGATGATTACATATTTGTACTGGAAAACCAATAAATATATTGCATGGAAATATAGTTACAAATATCGTCAGTCAGAAGACCAAAATTTGAAATATATTTTTCATGACAATGTGAAGTAGAGCAACTTAAGTTTTAGAGCATTAATATCAGGCTATTTTGCAAACAAAACAAGGCAACTCTACTTTGACAATCTCTTGAGTCCATGTTAGTTCTGTTTTGCACTGTGAAAGGACTGTAATGTAATATTTTTTTAAATTTAAAATATAGCTTTGACAGCACCGTTTTGCTTGAGGATGTGAATTTGACAGCAAATCCCCTGGCTGTGAGAGGCCTTGCTTGTAGTAAGTCACTGCCTGACAACCCCTAAATCACAGGTTGAAATTAATATGAATAAATTATATTGAATGCCTCTGTCCTAAAGTTGGGTGCATTTCGCCTTTTATTCCTTCAGTTTCCCTTACTTCTTTTGGTTCTTTTCTCTTCTGTCATCTTCCACTTTTCTTAAGTCTTTTACTTTGTTTCCTTGCAGAAAAACTTTCAGTTCTTGGCATGGAAAGGTAGGGGATTTTTTTTCTTTTCACCATTTAAATACTTCTTTTTCTCCAGAAATATTCAAGACATGAATAAGAACTTTGACTAATTAAATTCTAACCTATTTTAATTCATCTCTGGCCATTCCCATTTGTCTTTTCTACTTCCTTTTAATCACACTCTTTTTAAAGCTTCTGTCATAATCATGTATGCCACCTATTCCTTTCCCTAAATATGTCTTTACTTTTATTATTATTAGCTATCTCTTCTTTTCTACCGTGTCTTTTAATTTATTCTCCCTTTCAGGCTTTTTTTTTTTTCCCCTCAGAGGTTGTGCCTCTGGTCCCCAAAGCTGCTAGTCAATTTTCTACAGTGCGGGCAGAAAATTATTTACTACTCTATATCCTAACTCCTGTAGAATACTGCATTATCCCTCAATCTTACCTACTTAGCATTTTGAATGTGTATCAAAAATTTTGTGCCAATGGCTCTGTTGTATTTTCTCAACCTTAGCTTTTAGTTAAGAGAGAGAAGCAGCCTAATTCAGCAGACTGGTCAGCTGAACCAGTAGAAAATGTTGCATTTGCAGATGTTTCTCAGTATTCTTAAGCTCATGTGTCTTTGCTTTGAGCAAAGTTTTCAGCAGTTCTGTTCAGGATTTTTTCAGATACTGTAATTCCACTTCATTTAAATGAATTAACAGTTAAAAGATGTTTGTCATTTTAAGCATGCTAATACAATACAATTTAGCTGAGAAGTATCTCTTGATTCAAAAGAGATTCCAACATTAATCAAAAGCAACAGAAATTAAAATATTAAAACAGAATCCTTATTGAAATTATTTGGAATAACAAACTGGATTATTTTCATGAAAGTGTTCAGATTTTATTTTTATTGTGGTTTGTGGCAGGAAAAATTTTAAATCTCAAAAATGCCTATGGAGGTAGATGCAACCTTGCTCTTTTGATGAGTTTTTTACATATGATATTTCAGTGCAAATTTTGTTTTTGTAACTATACAACTACATTTGCATCCATTTGATTCCACACCATAAAAACGCATACTAATTTGCTTTCCGTGCTTGTCATCCTCATAATCATTTACCTTACCTTTATCCTGGCTTATTGCACAAAAAATAATTTAATACCTCAATAACGGAATAAATTATACACTACAACTCCAGTTTTAAATGCCTATTTTATTAACACTTTATAATTTTATTTCCTGCATAAGATCTTCCATATAGCTCCCTCTGCCTCCAATAAATCATTTTCCAACTTCATTCAGTATTTGACTATTATATTAAATTTATTCCGTGGCTCATATGTGGAATCATATTAAATATACCTCAGAGAGGTGTTTCAGATTTCATTTACTGAACGATTAAAAGCTCACAGATGAACATATATGAAAAATTTACCTTCTGAAATAGATTTATTAATATTTTGTGTCTATAACTATAACAATCTGCCATGAATTGGAAAGGGCATGGATGAATAGGTAGCATCAGCATTCCTGTTCCTCATACACAACTTTTACTACTAACTGCTTAAAACAGAGAAGGGTCCTCACAATGACAGAATATCTGATTTATTTAACCACATTCTGTGTTTCAAGATTTTTCTAATTGCACTCATATTCCGTATGGGGACTATTGGTATGTTTCCTTTTCCATTTTTTTTTTCTTAGATAACAGCCAAAATCTCTGAACCGTTCAGGCTCCTGCCTGAAACATCTAGCCTTTCCTCTTGAGCTGTGCTGTTTACCTGCCTTGGGTTCGCTGTCTCCAGGGGCAAGAATGCACTGAATGCCAGAAACATGCACAGGAACCTCCAAGGAATGTAGGCATCTGAACTCCAGCATGACCACCCACAGAAACTCTGGAGACTGCTTTGGAACCCACAGCAGCTGGACACCGTGGCTGGGCTGAGGTGATGCCGCTGCCTGGGAAATGTCACATTAGCACAGCTGGGATCACTGGCTCCCATTAGTGGAGCAAGAGGGACTACGGCTTGGGCAGATGAGTAAGACTGCTCAGATGGAAGCATGTGGGCTTGGGGTCAGGCACCCTCCCCAAAAAGCCATTTCTGCCCCACACTGGGTTATAGGCCTCCTCTAGTTTGCTTCTGGCCTCCCTCTCACAAACCCCACTAATCTTGCCAGTGGCCAGGCTTCAGAAGAAGAAGCAGAGTCACTTAATCCTGGAAGGTGTTTCCTAGCAGAGGGTGGTGTGGAAGCAGTGGCCTTTCAAGACGTTCAGCTGGAGGAAGGTCTGTTTCTGGAGATACTGTGTCACCAAATCCCCTTATCCCTTCTGACAGAGCTCAGTTTCCTACCCCCACTTGGCACCTCTCCATAGGCACTAAGATGTCTTCCTAGGGATCTGGACAAACCTACAGGACACAGAGAAGCAATCACATGATCATAGAACCATAGAATGGTTTGGGTTAAAAAGGACTTTTAAAGATCCTCTAGTCTAACTTCCCCACCATGGGCAGGGAACCTTCCACTAGGTAAGGTTGCTCAGAGTCCCATTCAACCGGGCCTTGAACATTTCCAGGGATGGAGCATACACAAATTCTCTGGGCAAACTGCTACAGTGTCTGACCACCTTCATTGTGAAAACAAAATTCTTCCTAATATCCAATTTAAATCTACCCTTCTTGAGTTTAAACCTGTTTTCCCTTGTTCTATCACTCCAGCATTTGGCAAAAACTCTGTCTTTCTTACAAACACCTTTATATATTGAAAGGCCATAAGTGATCTAAAATCCTTCTGAGATTACCAGAACAGAAAAAAAATTGCTCTCACATATTTAGGCACCAAGACAAGATCTATTTGCTTAATGTAGACTTTTTCCACACAGATATCTCCATATAGATATTGTTACCCATTAATAGCCAATGAAGAAAAATTGGACTTTCTAAAAAACACAGCATCACCAAAACACAGAATCATCAAAGCTGAAGATACCTTCAAGATCATCTAGTCCAACTATGAAGCTGGCACCACCATAATCACCTTTCAACCATATCCCCAAGTGCCACATCTACATCCAGACACCTCTTGAACACTTCTAGAGACAGTGAATCAACCGCTTCCCTGGGTAACTTGTTCCAATGCCTAACCACTTGTCCCGTTCCACTATAAAAGGGGGAGCCGGGAAGGATTCTTTCGATAGATTTTTCTGATGAAAAATCAAGCACGGACACGGCAATATTATATTTGAGAACCGTTTATTGAAATAAAAACAAACAAATAAACACAACTAAATGATCTTATTAAAGAGGGATAGGAAAAGGAACAGAAAGAGGAAAAGAGAGAGTGGGGGGGNCAGGCAGTTGTAGAGAGGCATAAGGTCACCCCGAGCCTCCTCTTCTCCAGGCTGAACACCCCCGGCTCTCTCAGCTGCTCCTCACAGGACCTGTGCTCCAGGCCCTTCACCAACTCCATTGCCCTCCTCTGGATTTGCTCCAGCCTTTCGATGTCTTTCCTGAATGGAAAGCCCAGAACTGGACACAGCACTCAAGGTGCAGCCTCACCAGTGCTGAGTACAGAGGGACAATCCCCGCCCTGCTCCTGCTGGCCACACTATCGCTGATCCAGGCCAGGATGCCATTGGCCTTCTTGGCCACCTGGGCACATGCTGCACTGACGTCTAAATAGACAACATCCACCGAGTTTTCCTCACCTACTGACAGCTGACTTCAGAGGGTAAAATATTTTATTAAATAGGTAAACTGAAACATGGCCTTTGTAGTTTTCTTCCCAGCACTGTGCAGGTTAAGTAGCTTCAAGTGAATGTACATACTCTATCCTAGAAGCTGATCAAACATGTTACAGGAGAATGTATTACTAAGAGAAAATTCAGTTTTACAGTATGAAATTCCAAGTAAAAATTGACATCTATTAATCTAACCCACAGTCTAAAGTAAACTAATCAATTTTTCATATAATCAGAGGAGACACGGAATAAACTGAAAGTGACTCACTGAAATAGAGGTATTCACTTCTTTGAAAAGACAGTAAAATGAGCTTCTGAACGAATGTACAGTGAGTTGAAAGAAAGGACGCAGGCTATGTCCTGGGCATAAAGATATGATTGTCTAAATGGCATTTTTCCATTGCAAAGTTTCTACTGTTCTTGAAAAAATATAATACTTTATTCTCAAAAGACATATGAAAGTTGGGAGGAAATAAGAGCTGAGAAATAGCTACTTCTCTGTGTTTGAAGGGTATTTTAGCTCATCAAATGTAACCTTTGAGAGAAAGGTAAAGACACCTTTTATGCTTATCAAGGAAAAAGCTTACATGACATTTCCCAAATCTCCTACTTATCCAACTGTCCAGTCAGCTGCAGCAGCAAGTGCCCAGGACCAGCAGAGAGCCAGGACAGCTGCTGTGTCTTGTCTCCCAGAATGTCACATTTTCAACTCTCATCACTGCTGTTTCTTTTTCCTTTTTTCTTATGGCCATTTGACAGAGCTGGTATAGATTCATTTTTTATTGGATCTGAAAAAAAGGCCATATCTATGTATTTTTTGTGTTTCATCGTAGATTTAAAGGCATGGTGAATAGATTAATAGGTGGAAGAAAATATGGGGTCCTTTTCTAAAGAATGAAAAGCTTCAAGGACTGGGCTAGCAAGGTTCTTCTGGAAAGAGTATGGAGAAGGAAGAAAGATGGAGGCTGCTCTGGGCCTCTCTCTCCTTTGTGCAGACCTGTCTGTCACCCTTTAAGCCACTGCAGTGAAGTACATCTTTCCTCAAGCCAAGTGAAGAAAGTCTGTGGGTGAAGTTCCTGAAATGAGGGTTCATCATCACAATTCCTGTGCCTCTGTCTCTATTTTCAAGTGGATGTTGAGTGTCATTTTTGGTCATAAGACCACACAGAGAACAAGAGCTTCTACAGTTCTGGGAACACAATATTTTATGGGTGCATTCATATGGAAATAAATGATAATTTAAAAAATACTATTAGTCTTAATCAGTAAATCCCACAACTTGCACAATCCAGAATTAGAAATTATGGTTCCTTGCAGCCTTTTATGTTGCTATCATTATTTCTCATTTCTTACTTAACAAACTTGACCTGACATGCTTCCTCTTACCATTTATAATCCCAACTTCTGTGTGCCCTTATATTTGTTTCAAAATCAACTACTGAGGGGTTTTTTCTACCTGTTTTTCCTCCTCTTATCACCTTACCTCATGAAAACTTTATCCCATTGCCTGTTTTCTCTAATTTAAAACTCAAATGTGCCTATTCATTTGAGGCTGCTATCTCTAGAGCAATACGACAGTGTTTGCACACTATTAGTGGCCACATTTTTGGTCTCCTTTCCCATCCCATAAATACAGAACTGATCTTTGTCACTTCTGCTCCTTCAAATGTAAAAATTATCAGCATAAAGAGAAAAACACTTATCTGGCAATGCTGACAGCAGCAGCTGAATGCCAACAATTCTCAGTACAGCTATGAATATGTATTGCTGCTGTTCTCTGCTAGAGAAAGCAGGAGTACTTGGCTCTGTGAACGAATATTTCCCAAATAGTGCTATATTCTGTATACCCAGTAATACTATATTATTTGCATACCACTTTTGTCATTAGAATGAAAACATGTCACTTTGTTATAGCTCTGCAATGAACCATTGGTACACTACTAGAAATTATTATCTTGTGGTAAGAAAAATATTTCATTATAGAGAAGCTGATGATTTCTTAAATGGGAGGTACTCCACCTGAAAAGCTGGTGTTAGTACAGATTCCTCAACCTTCCTGAGATATTGTTTCATATACACTTGCAAAGACCAACAGTAATAATAGGAAATTGAGGCAGAGATAAGAAGCAGAGGAGAAAGGTGTCTTATCTATATATACAAGTACACATAAGTATTTAGTACTGATTTACATTTAACATATATTCCATATTCTGGCAAAGTGAGATAGCGTGGTTTAGAAACACTTCTTCTAGATGCAATTTATGCTGTAAATAAAAGAAGCCTAATAATTTATGTATCACATAAAATAATCAGCAACACTGTCTCATTTACACCTACAGAAAATTTGTCCTTCATCATTCAAGTTCACCGTTTCCAAGTATACAATTTCTTTTCTGTTTTTCCCAAGTATCTATTGAAGTTTGAAGGTCAGAGATTGCTTGACTCAGGCACAGTTACCTCAGGATACTTTCTTCTGACCTTTAGGTAACTGATGAGTATTTTAAAAAGCCACATGGGTTTTGAGCCATCCCCATGGCCTTTATTCAGGAAAGAATTACTCCTGATGTTCAGCATTTCTGTATTTCAGGCTGCCAGCACTTCAGCTATCATCATTGCTCCAGCCCACTGCTCAGACAAACAGAGTGGGATGAGGTCTGGGCCATCCAATGCTCTTAACTGCTTAAGTTTACGAATTCTCGTGATCATAGGCTTTAACTTTTTTTCAGCAATGTCCTCAATTTCCCAGTATCTGTTCTTTAACTTCAGGCTTGCTGATCTGCCTTGGTGACAAATGTCTCCATTAGAACAGATTCATTTTATTTTCTCAGTCTCACTCCACATGTTTAAAAAGGTCTTAAAGATTTAGGAACTAATAGAGCTAGGCAAATGCAGCAAGAAATGTCAGTGAATTATTGGTTCAATATTTTTTAATGAATTCTCTTAATCTGTGTCCAGCAACAGTCCAATGCATGGGTTTCACGAGTTGGTAGAGCTAAAGAATCAACAAATTTTAAATAGGTATTGGAGTCTAACATCAAGACTCACTTTCCATGAAATACTTACATCAGAAATCAGATTTTAAGAGCTCTGAGAATTTAATAGGGAATTGGAGCACTCCTTGTGTGAATAAGCTAAGGAAGCATTGTAGGTGTATTTTAGTAAGGTGGAATTCACCACTCTTAAGATAAGAATTGCCTAAAAGTCAATAATATATGCTGAGCTAAAGACCTGTTCTGGCTGTTACAAATGCTATTCTCACTCTGTCATTTCCTGTGGCAGAGTTGATTTCTTTTCCTGCCAGTCCCCCAGGAACAGCAGGCTCTGACAGACCGGAGGATGCAGTGCTGACCGCTGCCATGCCCTCTGCACGCCTGGCAGTGGCCAGCGTCGTGGTACTCCACTTCTCAAAGCTTCCTGCACAAGATGCCTTGTGGGCTGATAGGGGATCATGGGACCGTGGGATTTGTGGAAATCAATGGTAATGGTCAATGGGTCCCTCCTGCACCCTTCAGAGATGGCAGGAGCATGCTGGGACCACAAGGCTCTTGGCCACACAAACACACCTCTTCCGCATTTCAGTTTCTGCTCAAGCCACTTCAAGCACCACTAGAGAATGCACCTTTTTTTAATAGCAAACATTTAACTAGTTCTAAAATCTGCTGGCTACACAAAAGCCATGTGGCAGCTTAAGAAGTCTGTCAGTTTACTGCAAACAAGATTTATTTATTGCCAAATCAGAAGCAGCAGTGCCTCAGTAAGCCCTGCAGTCATCTGATCTGCAAGGGCATGTTGTTTAAAGATTTCATAATTAGTTCATTATCTGTGAATGGGCTACGGGCTATTTTCCAATTAATCTACTCATTTTATTCAGGGACTGCATACTAACAATAATAGATCAAAGAAAAATGTATTCCTCTTTCTTCAAGTACCTCTGTATTGTGCTGGTAATTTCCTCTGCTCTAGAGTGATTTATCTCTTTCCTCTTTCTTCACTTCTGGCCTGCCCTGAAATATCAGTTTGATTAGGGTGTCTGAGGACTCAATTTCCCCCATTGGAAGCATAATACTGAAAAGGCTTTTCTTCTCCAAACCAGAAACATTGTCTGAGGCTAAAGATAGATTAAAGGAAATCTGAGGAGTCGAGGAGGATGGGGAGAAGCTCAAATTCTAAGAGCAGTGAAATAAAGTACCTCTTTATTGGCAACCTTGATCAATATTAGAAGGGGAGAGAAATCAGCATTCGTTGCTTTTGCCAACAGTTTTTACACGAGCAGACCAGTAGCTCTTTTCTTCTTGACAAGGCAGTGTATCAGATGTAAATCCAAACCTCAAGAAAATATTCACTTTAGACATCAAAGCCTGTTACTGTCCAAATGAAATATAAGCAACAGAATAACTAATTTCTACCTAAATAAAAAAAAATTCATCCAGGGAATTAAGTAACATCTGCTTTAAAAAATTAACAAATTTAAACAGGAAGAATTCTGCACTAATGCCCATGCTAATGCCCAGCGTATAAGTGTCACCATCATTTATTCTACTTATGACTAGACATCCAGTGTTTCATCATGTTTTAAACACATTTCCTCTAGTCAGTCTCAATCAGCTAAAGGAATAAGTCACAGTGCTTCGACATAAATACTTTCCTGGGGCTGCACCTTTAAAAAAATTCTTGAATTATTCTGACACTAAGTAGTGAAATAAAGGAAGTGAAATAAATGATAGTGGAATACTATTTTTATCCAATTTATAAAATTTCCTCAGAACACTTATTATTGTTTCATTTTTTTGCCCACTTAGCTGTTAGATGGGGAATGTGCCCTGTGCTAGAAACACAGGAGGTTTTTAGCTACTCTTACACAGCATGGGAAAATTATTTTCATGCTAAAAACTGGATATTCAAACTTTGGATGACTTTACTATATCTGTGTGAAAGGCTGAAACATTAAAATACGCAATTAAATATAACATCTTGCAGTCACTATTTGTTGTCTGAATGGATTAGGGGAGTGAGGATGCTGAAGGCTTGGTGGCAGAGAGATTTTTCAGTGTCTGCCTGTTCTCACGGAGCTAGCTGCAAAACAGCTAGCGGGCTTTTGTAAATAACTTACTTATCATGCACCTGTGAGATATTTTTGGACACTGTTATTGTAGGACCAAGGTCTCTTTAGCAAACGTGTGTGTTCTGGATCTAGCCAATAGCCCTAGTGTGTGGCCAGCTAGTATCCAATGGTTTTCCTGTAATTCCGAATATAAAACTCTACTATATGTAAATAAAGTTGGGGCATTTCTATCTAGTCACTCCTGAGTTCGGATCTCTCCTTCCTCCCCGGGCCGAGTCCGTATCGGCGACAGGGGAGATTTTTCCTTCAACTTTTTCTCCTTATCCATTCATATAGGCGAAGAGGTTTTGTTCAGGAAGATCTTTGGAGGAATGTAAGACCACAGGCATTCATGTGAGCCTGAATATTTGCTGGTTTTGACCACTTCTCATTTATTACTCATTTCAGCTAGATGCACAAAATGAGAGCTGAGTCTCACATGGCTTCCCTGTGTAAGTCTTAGATGTCAATGTTTAGGACTCGAACTGCACAGAGACACTGTCAAATCTGTCCGTTCCCAGCGATGCCACAATGGGTTGATTTCTCAGTTTATCAGCAGAGCTACCACATATATAAAAGGTCTTCACATTAAATCACATTTGATTTTTTCTAAACATAAGCAGCTTGTTGTTTGCTTGATTTGACAAATAGAATGGGATTCGACTGAGAGTAAGACATGTAAATTTATACATCTATATATAGGGATTCAAATATGACCATATGAGACCCTACTAAAGTTTGTGGACACAAAGTATCAACCCGATTTTGAAACTGTAAAGTTATTTAGCTGAGTAGCTGCTACAGTAAGATTCAGTAGCCTCAATATAGGTGTCCAGTGTAATTTTAGATGTTGTGAATTATCTTCAATGTCTTCAGTTGCTGCCACAAAAAGGTGGACATCTGCTGTGCCTGCCCTATCTGCCTGCCCTGGGCAGATCTCCTGGGCATCACAAGCATCCCAGGAAGCCTGTGCTCAGGAAACTGAGTCCCACACCAAGCAGCTGCTCTGGGGGTGAGGTGAACTGCTCAACAGGCACGAATGACTGCATCGGCTGGCACAGGAGCCTAAACTCCTGGCCAATGCCTGCTTGTACAAACTGTAGTTCAGATATCTTGGTTTTGAACTGAATCCCAACCACAAGCTTCCCTTTCTTCTGATACAAAGCATGTCATTCCAAGAAAGTCTAGGAAAATACAAGGCTGTATCCCCAGCAATGCCAAAAAAGGAAAAGGCTATTTTTTCTATGTTGCTTTTTGACTTCCAGCATTACAGATTTGTTTGCTCCTGCTACTTTTGAGGATTGGACTGCATATTTCCCATTTGCAGATGTGATGTATAGGGAGTACTCTCCCTCTTTTCAACCAACAGCTCCAGTCATTGTAAATCAAGTTTGGAAATCCATCATCATCCAGGGAATTTCCAAAACAGTACATGAGAGTGTCATTTTTATGTGCTTTTATACTGCTTGTCAATCTGTACTTAGTTTATGCCCAGAAGAGCAACTTTAATAAGAAAGACTTGAGCTAAGGTTTCACAAGATGAAGCATCCAGGAGTTTTAAGATATTCATGCCCTACAGCTCACTCCTACCTGGTGCTGTGTGCCATTGCTCTTTTGCAGGACCAGAATAGCTGCTTGTGTGGCTTGTGACTCAGGAAATTACCCAGCTCAAAAATAAGCCAGTCATTAAAGAAAGTCATTAAAGAAAAGAGAGGTTATTTCAAATCAAAATCAATAGATCCAGTTTGCAGTGTAGCCACAGGAAGCAGAGCAGGAAAGTGAGCACATAGGGATGAGGACAAGGAGAGGGTCTGGGAGAGGGATGAGAGGTAGAAGAATAGGGAAAGAATGTTTCAAAAGAGTTTTGCAACACATTGCTTTGCCATGAGAAACTGCAGTCTGAAATAACCTCATTTCTAAATAAGCTGTAGCCTGGCGGTTGGTACGTGCACCTGACAGCTAAGACACATTCACTGAACTCCACTCTGCGATTTCCGTCAGGAAAGGTTCTGCCCTCTCAGATAAACCCTTTAATGGAGAGAAATTAGATGGGGAACCTACTGCATTTACAGAGATTTCTGTCTCTCAGGAATCTCAAGGATTGCTGGACTTACTGAGTTCCTCTGCTAAGGAAATGAATAGCCTTCTTTCTCTGCAGGGGATAAAAAGCCAAAACTTGCACAGCTTGGGTACACAGACTGGTTTTAAAATCTTGGGGGAAGCCTGGGCTGGGTAAGCCCATGGCTTCTGCCAGTCCAGCCACATGCCTTGCCAGAGGTTGATTCAACTCTGGTACAGATGTGACGGAGGGGCACCTTGCCCTACACAAAATCTCTCTTGTGTCTGGGTCTGCACCCAGTCTGCCTCACTGGTCTCTGCATGCATAGAGACAACTGCTGGAGCAGGACTGCCAGTCACCTAATTAGCTGGATATGCCATCAGATCATGCTTTCTCAATCTGGAGAATACCTGCAGATAGTCTTAAAGGACTAAAAGACGTGTATGCCCAGCTTTTGGGTTTGCTTGGTCTTGGTGTGACCCAGCTGGTCACTGCTGCGTGATGTGGTCACACCTCAAGCTGCAGTGTTTTGTTTACCTGTGTTCTCTTCTGCTAAGTTGACGCTGTTACTTGAGATATATTTGACGGTTCCAGAAGAAAAGCAGATTTGCGTCTAAAATCATCATCTGTTCCTAATTTCCTCGTCGATTAGAGAACAGCTCCCGGGCTCAGAAGGGAACAATAGTCTCCCTCTGAGGTGATAACTTCACTACATGCTGCACTGTTCAACCACTTGCTTTGCTGTCATGGTGTGCCTTTTATCTTGCCATGAGCTGGAAGCCTTAATTACAATCTTCTGTCTCCCATTGTTTGAGACAAATGACTAAGTGACTTATAAAGACAATTAGATTTGAATCTGCTCTAACTAATCTCTTTCCAAGTGCGACACCCTATTAGACACACCAGGCCTTTTTCTGAGGGGAGTAAGGGAAGATGGGGAGGGGAGAGCTGCCTTTGAAATTCTGTTTCAGGGACTAAAAAGCTGAGTAATCAATTGTCATTGCTGAGTCTTCTTTGGCTGTCACCAGCTACCTTTTCTATTCCTGCTGCACTTAAATACATCCAGTTGAAACTAGATTTAAAAGAATCACAGAAAGTGGACAAGAACAATAAATGCAAGGCATTATTTTGTGAAAATGCACTTATTAGCTGCTTTGCAGGAGCCAAAAATCAAATTCTGAAGTGGTGTGCTCTGATTCTTCTTGTGTTTGGGGAGAGAAGAGTGCCCAGCTTTCCATTCACTTTGAGCTTGCCTTACTGTCTTTAGGATCTCATGTCTTAGTGGTGCAGAGGGACATTAACATACTTCAATATCACATCACGTTTGCTCTAAAGAGATCATTAACCAGCTCATTAGACCAAAATGGAATCATATCTTTAAAAACAGGAAAACACTTCTTATTTTTCTTCCTGAGTCATTTCTACGCATTCATGTTTGTCTTTCTTAACTCACAATTTAGTGCAGCATTTCTTGACCCTTTGATTTTCTTTGTGGACAATTAGATTTTTGTCATAGCCCATGAGATTAACCTCAAATACATAACCAATAAAGACCATAACAATTAAGCCTAGCAGGTAAGACCACATAAAACATAAAGCATCCATGTCCACCAACACGTTCTGAAACACTTTCTGTGGTTTAACAAAGCAAACGGATGTCACAAAATAGTATTTGTGGATAACAATGGCACCAGCTGTTTTCGCTTGACCTTTCAATTTGCATTCACACCTAGTACAAAGGGTGTTTTAGATGTGATCAGAAGTTAGTACAAGAGACTCTGGATCTATGTTTTGGGGAGCTATGTTTTCACACATGGGATAGTTAGATACTAATAAATTACTCAGTACCGAAACCTCTAAGCACAAGGGGTGCACAACACAACTGAAAGGACATCTGTCAGTGTATGCTGGGATGTGCCAAGTCTGAATTATCTGCTAGCCTGAAATAAAGGGACTGCTTTAGTCTGAATTAGGAAAAACCAAAGGGAAACACAGTAACAGTCTCCAAAACATTTCAAAGCTTCCTACTAAAAGGAAGAAAATAAATTCTTCTCCAGGTTGTCTGAAAAAAGGAACAAGCATAACAGGTTTACACTGGAAATTCAGGAGATGGGGCAAGAAAAATTTTCTAAAAGCACAAGAGGCCCAGCACTGGAGTAGGTCATGGGGGCAGATGATGAGGTGTTCTTTGACAGATATTTTTTGAGAAGTGTTTGGGCAAATTTCTATCAGATCTGATTTTGATGGGATATCTTCTGTTCGGAAGTGCCAGAGGATAACTGGGGAGACATCCCAGGCAGTAAGAACTAACCCTGGGCCTGCTCCACAGTCATAACCAATGCAATAAATTATTACCAGACTTTTCCTCCTCCCAGTGGTGCTGGGGAAGCTCCCACGCCCCAGCAGCAGGAGAAGCCTCCCCTTTCTGTAAACTACTTTGCAGGGCTCTGCTCTCCACCAAGTGTGCTTGACAAACGTTACTCAGATAGATTTAGCAGCTGGAATTTGAAGCACCTCTTCCTCTTCCACCCAAAAATCATATATACTTAATGACATATGAAAATAAGTAAAAATCAATTTTCTATACACTGATATTCAGTTACTGATGCATTAAGTTATTGCTTTCCTTTTTAAAATTGTTTATATTAATTAAATATAATAATTAGTTTTCCTTATTTATGTTGTCGATTCATCTAAAAATGCCACGTCCTGTTATCCTAGTGTTATTAAATCAAAATAACAAGAGCTGAAAGACTGGCAGCCTACCTCTTTCGATGAACCATCCCAAGATGGAAGTACATCTATTTTTCCTGAAGTTTGAAAAAAAATTCCACCTCAGATTAGAACTTCTTTTAGTTCCCATGTGTTAGCTAATAAGGTACTGCATGCATCAAAGAACCAAAGTTTTTCTGATACAGGTCTCTAGAAAATACATTTTTCAAAAATACCTTATATGAATTTTATATATCATAATATAAATGATTTTCATATATCATAATGAATCTTACAGATCATAAACCAATATTTTAAGTGCTTTTCTGAATCTCACTAAACAACAACCTGGATCTTCGACTATCTTTGCAAATTATATCTGTATTTATAGGGCCCGCAGTATATGTTCCCCACATTCAAATAATATAACAATAACGTATTTTATTCTCTTTACTTATATAACTAAACCTTGTAATGTGTAAATATTTTCTGACTTCGAGAAGGGTGTTTACAAATTAAAATTGATTGAAAACTTAGATTGGTTCTAAATATAACATACAGTAACATAGAATAACATAACACAGTGTCTGGAAATTTGTGACCTATATAAAACTTACTTTATGAAGCTTAATGTACCAATGAAAAGATTTAATGGTGCAAATTTTCATTTCTAGTTGAGTAACCAAAAATGCACTTTAAACTTGGAAAAATAACCATGCACTTTATACTACTTTGATCCCATATTTTTATAAATTCCTTTTACAGAGGCAGGTGAACATCTTCAGAATGAAGACCCTTGGGAATTTTAAAATAACTTTATAAAAGACCTTTGCTTGCAACAAGAAGTGTTTAAGTTTCTAGGCTGGATCTCCTGCTCTGCCAAATGTTCTGGCAATTTAGAAAGACATTTCAAGCACAGAAAATAGAAGGGTGTTCTCCGAAATATAGGATTTGAGTAATTTTAGAGAACAAGGGATTTATGTTCTCTTCCTATCTGGAGCTACTTGAAGGCATCTCACATACCCAGTTATGCTTTGCAACACTTTGAGATGAAACTAAAATTATTTCACAACGAAGTGCTTTGGGTTGGCCTTGGTTGGCCACCAGGTTGCCTACAAGCCACTCTACCACTTCCCCTTATCAGCTGGATAGGGGAAAAAGGGATAAAAATCTTACGGTTCAATGTAAAGGCAGTTTAATAACAGAAAAGCAAAGGCCTCACATGGAGGCAAATGAAAACAAAGACATTTATTCTGTACTTCCACTCAGCAAGTGATGTCTGGACAGCTCCCAGGAAGCAGTGCCCAGCACAGAGAGCAGTTGCATTAGAAGACAAATGTCGTAACACCACCAGGAGTGTGCCCCTCCTCCTCCTTTCTCTTCGCTTTTATTGCTAAGGTGACATCACATGGAATGGGATACTGCTTCCACTAGTCTGGGCCAGCTGTCTTGGCTGTGTCCCACCCCAACGTGTCACCCACCCCCAGCCCACTGTCCTGTGGGTGGGATTGGAGAGGCAGCCTTGATGCTGTGTGAACCCTGTTCAGCAGTGGCCAAAACACTGCTGTCCTATTGACTCAGTTACAGCCACAAATGCAAAGCACAACTCTAGGAGGGCTTCTACAAGAAAGGATAGCTCCACCCCAGCCAGACACAGTATGCATATTCAAAATACTCACAGGAATTCCCATTTCAAAAATGGCTGGGATTTCATCTATGACTAGAGCATATGACTACTGAAACATTTCCTTAGTACCTTAAACATAGGAAGCAGCTACTCCAAATTAGGAACTTAATATCTCATTCATTCTTTTGTTGTTGTTGTTGTGGTTTGACCCATTATTTATATAAATGCCTTACTGATAATTTTGTCTTTTTCCTCCGCATTTATAGACAGAGAAAACTGTAACCTTGGTTTATCTAAAAGGGATTATACATGGCCATGGCTACCTATACCCTTCTCCAGAGCAGCAATTGGAAATTCCCAAATTGAACAGCTAATCCTATGTAGAAATAATGTTTTCTTTCCTCTGGGAATTAGCTTAGTTTGAGTTCTATAAGGGTGATCAAATGAAATAAAAAATGTCCCAGGAACACAGAACACCAGCATCTTTAAAGTCCATCCTAAGAATGTGAAGTAAAATGCTACAAAGCTGAATCTAAACACGGACATGTGGTAAATCTTCCTCTCCATATTAGTCAATACTAGTCAGGAAGAAAACTTGACTCAACAAAAATAAATTTTCCCGATTAAAAAAAAAAAGCCTTGGAGAAATTCTAGAAGATTGCTTGGGATCTTTGATTATTTACTGAAATATGGCCTGGTATAAATTTACCTCTTCTCAAAAAAAAAAACATTCCAGAGCTGGAGAGGTATGACCAGACCTTTTTGATTTAAGGGTCTTTAACCCTCAGAGAATAGAATTGCTATAATTCACCCTGTTGTCTTCAGTGATTTTTAGCTGATCTGAGACCTCTATCTTCCTTTGCTGCCACTTCCCAAACCAAAACAAGAAACATGAGTTGCACATTAACTGTGACCTATAAAGTTTTTCTGCTCCATAAAAGCAGCAAAGCATACTTTTTGGAGCCTATTTGCTTTGTGTAGACTTGAATGAAGTCAGGTTTAGGTGTCCGGACTGCCTAAACACAGTGAATAGCTGGTGATTTAGAGTGCATTTACTTAGAACCCAAACTCATTAACTCCACAGAACTGGTTTGTCAACCTCCAAAAGGATGTACATGACATGAAGTAAAATCAGGGCTGCTAGATCTAAGCTTGACAATTCCTCAGTGCAGAAATGATAAAGGCTCTTCTTTCTGAGCAACTGCGGGCATTCGACTTATCAAAAGACTACAGAAATGCAAGTTACTTTGGCATCTCTAACAAACTCTGCTCGTGACATGACATGTCAGCAGTAACTGGAGAGGTAGACAGAAGAATGGCAATTTTACATGAATTTGCTCTGAGTAAGGAGTCTGAAAAAATTCGCAGGCCTTTAATTCCCAAGTTTTTTCTGAAAAACTTTCCTTCTCTGTGCAAAACTAACTGATTGAAAACATCAGGTGATATTATAAATAGTGCTGTCAAATAGATCATAATTTCTCCAATCTGAAGTACACCAGCTTAGCATTATATGAAAACAGGCTGAGTGCAATCTTTTCTTTGCAATTTGCGGAAAATGTAACTGGTCTTTTTTCTTACTAAAAAAACCAAACCAAAACAAAACCAAAAAAACCCACAACAACCAAAAAAAAAAAAAAAACAACACAGAAACCAACAAAAAAAATCCCACACCTTTAGATGCTGTAACTGACAGAAGCAGATCCCCAGATGCAAGCCTTGACACTTTTCTTTCCCGTGATATGTCAGGGCACAGCACAGGCCAGCTGGTAGTGGCTCAGTTTAAAAGCATCTCCCATGGGAAGCAGGGTCAGCCCAGGTCAGCCCAACCTTACACAGGCCCAGGGTCCTAATTTCTCTTGTGAGGACAAGCGACAAGAAAACCTGAATAGTGGGTTTATCATACAAGACACAAATGCAGCCACAATCAGTACAAGACAACTTTCCAGGTCAAAGCAAAGTGCTCCATGTTAAAGATGGTGGGCAGCATTTTCTGAAACACCCGTGGAAGGGTGTCCATAAAAGAGCGGTGGGGAAAAGAACCACAGCAGGATTTGGAATTGGCAGCAACTCCTTCACACCAGCTTCTCACATGCAAGTTTTACTCCATGCTCAGAATGCTGTGAAGCGGCCTAGCCATTAAAAACCTAGGATTCAGAAGGCTGCTCTCATCAGTCTTGAGATGGTGCAGCATAAGAAAATTTTGTCAACGTGTGACTGAGGACAATATTGTGCTCAGAGAACAGCAAGCATTCAGCAAAGCACTGGGTTTTGACATCATCAAAGCAGCTTCAGTCACAGGGCAACTGCTCAGTCAGTCTGATTCAATTGCAAATGTCCTGGCAAACAGCAGGATGCTAAATGCAGAGAGCCATGGGCCATTCAGTTCTTTGTAAATGGTCCATTTGCTGCAATAAAGAAATGAGGGTCAATAGGGAAGTGCTGTCCCTATTTATTTATTTCATTTTTCATAAGGCAAATTCATTCAGGACCATTGGGTTACATATCCAATCAACCCTAGAATCATATCAGTTTCTTAGAATGCCCTCCTTTTTTTGTATTGTTTTTAACAAGTTTTTCTCTCTTATATTACATATAAGTGAAAAAACCTCACAAGAGAATTTCTTCCTTTCTCAAGTGCTACAAAAGCACAAATAACTATAAAAATAAGCCAAATTTCTTGCCTCTGTAACTTCATTGATTTAAAAGTGTTCAGAGGCAGATAATCTGCGATAATAACTTCCTTCAAGTGTGAGCAGATAAAACCGCTAAACAAAAAGCTGCAATAATAGCACCAGATTAACTATCACAATATATAGGACTAAAAGTGTTCTTATTTATACCAACACAGAATGATCTACCTTGAATCATTAGGTGAGCTGCTGTTTGGAAACCAGACATAGGTTTCTCTATAACGTGGTACTTTTTGAGCTAACCTAAACAGAAGATGCTCAGTGGAGCTCCTTCATGAAAACTAACAAGGACATACAAGAGAAAGGTCACAATCTTCACCTCAGGTGTGTTTATGTTATGATGTGGGGTCATTTTTATTTGGGCTCTAGAAACTAGTGCAGTAAGCAGCAAGAGTGTAGAGGTAATATATGCTTTATATATTATCAGAGTCTTCTTTGGATGCAACCTCTCCAGTGGAATTTATCAAAACATATATTGCATAATCAGCCTCACCACATGTCATGTCACCTTGCACCTAAGTTGGATTTGGCATATGATTTTGTTGGTGTTGCCTTTGGATTCTGCTTGCTTTTCCATGTGCTCAGACACTCGATATGTGTTGTCCTTACTAAACATATGCACAACAATCCAGGCGCGGGAGCATTTTGTGGATGTGCTTTACTCTGCAGGTGATGGCTCAATGTAGAGACACAGGCTGCTCCTGGAGAAGCTGTCAAAAATGCTTTGGCTAACACAGAGACCTGGAAGATGAGACTTTAATTCACATTGTTTGTTCTGACCAAAAATCATTACTTCTGGGCAACTATTCTGGCAAATATGAAGGGATTTTGTACACAACTACACACAACTACAGCTATTCACATTTTTGTACTGGTATTGGGAGTATTTTAATTAATATTTTGTATGGGAAAGCTGAGTCATGAAAAGATCTTCTTGTGGGGTTAATTTCACTCTGCCACAAACCCAGTGACTAAAGTGAGTTTATGTGCATTTTTTTTTCTTTAAATTAAATACAGACGATAATTGCAATGAATCACTGAAAAATGGCTGTATAATTTGAAACTGTAATTAATTGAAAAGAGTATTAGCCTTCAAAAAACATTTAGATGGATCTAAGTGTGCTGCCATGGCTCAGCTTATTGCATTCCTGGGACCATGACTGATACTAAGGACCACGTTTTAGTGACGTTCTAATGATTCTAAACCATGCCCCTCCAGATTTCCCGATATTCTGGCAGATGAAGTGGACTTACAGAAAGATGTTATGTGGGGGGAAAGCCTTCAATAAATCTGAAAAGAACTGCAAAGGTTTCAGAAAGATAGATGACTGTCATAATTTTTATATGTGTTGCGCAATGAAATTGCTTTTTCATTGGTGTTGCAAGTTTAAATCTGTGAAAATAGGATTCCGTTTCACATGGAGAATCAAAGCTTAGGGAGTGAAATGCCCCGTACCCAAATGTGCAGACTGAGTCATATTCTGTGGCTGCTGACAGGGATTTCAGAGGCATGCCCATGTCCTTTCTCAAAGCCACGTGTGCCTGGCACTCATCCACCCCTGCCAGAAGGCTGAGGAGCACCTAGGAAGTGAGAGAGCGAGGAAAAGAGAAGCAAAATTGCACGCCCAGGCAGGAGGAGAGTGATCAGAGCTTTCTAGGGAGGAGAACTAATAGCCAGTGGCACTGGGACAAGGATGTTGTGTGACTTAGTCACTGCCATGATGCTCGTGGGCATCTGGGTAGGTCAGCCACTGCTGTGTTCCCCACCTGCACTCATGGGGGTTTCACTGGCCAAGAGTGTGCAACTGCAAACCATCTAGAAGGCAGAGAGCCTAGTTTTGGGAGCAGTCTGCACTCAAAGAATGTGGATGGAAAGAGACACCATATCTCATCATCCTCAGCTTTGGACAGATGTGTGCAGTAATTAAGCGCATTGTTTAGACAGATTACCCAAAGTTCCTCTCAGACTAAATGAGGAAGTAAAGGTGCACAACTGTAGTGGCAGAGAAAGTTGTCATCTAAATAGCTGTGCTAAAACAATCATAATATCATAGAATTGCTTAGGTTGGAAAACACATTTAAGATCCCTGAGTCCAATCGTTAACCCATCACTGCCAGGTCCACCACTAAACCATGCCCCTCCACGGTACTGGGATTTCCCCTCTTCCCTGGGCAGCCTGTTCCAATGCCTGACAACCCTTTCTGTGAACAAATTTTTCTTGATGTCCAATCTAAACCTCCTCTAGCACAACTTGAGGTCATTTCCTCTTGTCATATCGCTTATTACCTGTGAGAAGAGACCAAACCCCACCTCACCACACCCTCTTTCAGGTAGTTGTAAAGAACTACAAGAGTCCCCCCGAGCCTCCTTCTCTCCAGGCTGAACATCACCAGCTCCCTCAGCCACTCCTCATTAGACTTGTGCTCCAGACCCTTGCCCAGCTTCACCAGCCTTGTTGCCCTTCTCTGAACACACTCCAGGACCTCCAAGTCCTTTCTGAAGTGAGGGGCCCAAAACTGAACACAGTATTTAAGGTGCAGCCTCACAGTGCTGAGTACAGGGAGAAAGTGCGGTACAGCGCAGGAGCCACGCTGTAGGTATTGATGTAGCTTCATAGAGCAATGGACCACACTAAATGGGCCGTTAAATGAGATGGAGCACATTAAATATAATTAATATTGCTACTGCTTGCTCTATGCACGCATTTGATAGTGCAGACAATGCCTTATACACGCTGCAAGAAATGTATACCCAAAGCTCACTATGTTATCGCTCCGTAGTCACTTTGCCCACTTCTGTTTGCTGTCGAAAAGGTGCCGAGAGCATCCAACCTCCCGGGCTTCAGCTGCCAGGGCTCAGGGCCAGCACCCCACCAGAACAGCCAGGAGAAACCCCACCCCTCAGGGGACACAGGGAGCCCACAGAGCTGCTGTGGCTGCAGCCCCAATGCTTCCAGTGCTTCCACTCCCATGTATTGGACCTCCCAGTGCCACCATGGCCAGGCCAGCCTGGGGGACAGTGGGGCCTGGGATGACCCCATTACTGACTTTGTCCAGTCCTGCTCTCACTCTCAGCTCCACAAAGCAGCCAGGCCCCTGATGGCTGTACAGCAATAGCCTGTGAAATTTGCTCTGTTCTTTCTCTATTACTATACTACATATTAAAAAAAAAAATAAATTAAAAGAAATGCTGAGAATGTTAGTATCAAATTGCAATAACTTCCCTTGAAATGGATTGTAAATCTTGCTATCTTTTAACTCCATATAGTAGGCAAAACATTAAGTAAAAATAATATTGTTACTGCTTGCCCTATTCATATATTCAATAATGCAAAGCTGCGCTTTATTTGAAGCTATGTATAAATTTAATATACATACTATTACAACAAGGTCACTTTGGAGTAATCTGTTTGATTGATTCCGAGGAGGTGGCCTGCAGAGGGAAGAAGTAATCTTGTATGGAAAACACACAATATCAACCTGAAAACAGCCTGTTTTCAAGTCAGAGTATATAAATGACAACTATTATAGTTTTACTTATACCACACAGCCAAGCATTGTTGCAGCTTTGCCAGTTGTTTTCCATAATAAATTAAATTCTCTTCAGGGCTGGCCTTCTTGCTGTGTTTGTCACTCCACTATCAGAGTACTTTACACACACAAAATCACCTCTTCGTTTTTGCCTTCAGATTAATTCTTGTACCAGCTCCTCCACTTTGTGCTATCCAAACAATAAGCTATCAATCAGGATGAAAACACCTTATGAAAAGAAGAAAGGACAAAGCAATATTCTCTAGAACATTTCTTCCTCAGCACAATATTGCAAACAAACACTGTGAGGCAATGGACAGCACAGAAAAAGAAATTTCCATTTTGGTATGAGTGTGAACAAAAGAGATTGAAGCAGGAAGCAAAGGCTCCTTTGCTCTGAGCACAGTGCTATGCCAATATTTAGCTGGTGCTGGTCATCAGTATTTAGGCCAGACAGAATGGGCTGATATTGAAATATTAGTATACTTATGTTACAACCTTTGCATATTTGAAAGCTGAAATGGCCATGAAACTTTAGCAGAATCCAAGGCACCAACATATTCCTCTCTTCTGCCTAGCAAGCAAATGCTGCTGGGTGCTGGCTCAAACCCAGCAGCAGCGGAGCATCTCCTCAGGCAACTACCTTATTTCAAAAACATTCCAGGGGAAAAGGAAGCCATTACAACATCTTATAAATTCCTCCAGCAGATATTTGATCCAACTGTGAAGAAAAAAACATGCTCTTTGTCCTGACTTTTAATTTGGTCAGCTGTCAGCTAGTAGATGTTAGTGTAAATGTTGAGGCTCTTTCTGCCTCTTTACTCCTTACTTTAGCCCAAAAGAGAACTGTGGGGCAGGTAGTAGCTCCTCAGCACCCTGATGAGGTGTGTGAGGTGGACAGTGAGATAACAGTGCTTGAGGACTGGGGAAACAGAGCAAGGATTTGCTCCCTTCACTCTGTATCACTTATGTTGTACAGCAGATTCATATATTTTGTTTTGTCTTAGCACTGGAAGGGGAAAAAAAGTTCTTAAATTATCAGAAAATCCTTTTTCATCACTGATCAAAAAATACAGCAATATTTTTCTACAGAAGATGAGTACAATAGGATCTGAGTGTACCATAGGTAGGAGATGAACCAGAAAAGACAGACTTGGTGTTTGCGTTCTCTATTATGTGAGTACAATAAGCTGTTCTGTGTAGGTAAATTTTCTGCTGAGATCATGCACAAAAGCACATGCATCAGGCCCAAGACTGCAGGGGGCAGATCATCTTGGGCTATTTTCAGACTTGCACCTCGATCTACTTTTTATAACTGCAAGTTGTCAAACTGGATACCTCTGTGAGGAGCTCTCACAGCTTTTCTCAGTCTTTGGTTTGTGCCTCAACAGCTTCCACAAATTAGAGAGAACTTATCCTTTTCCTTTGTTGTAGGCATAAAGCAGAAAATATCATATGTGTTCATACTCCATCCACCCTGACTGTCTCTTTTCTTCATTACTCAATTGTACATTAGATTCAAAGATTGTTTAGGGCTCAGCCCTCCATCAATTTTTGCCATGATATTGATCTTCCTGTACAAGCTGTAATGTGTGGAGGTTCTGTGGGTGAATGATGCTACCAGAAGTTTCTTCTTATATTGTTGGTATCAACATTTTTAAATTTATGCCTTTTGGTTTCTCACGTCACTGCTTTGCTAACAGCAATTCTCCATCCATAACAATATTTTCCTGAAGAGTCTTGACTCAGCCCTTCTAGTGTGAACATTTTTAACTGCTTTAAAAAGCTTTTAGACTCTTCAGGAAAGTCATAAAGCACTCAAAATAATCTCCCTCCTCCTTATAAAAAGCATTTGTGGTGGACTAATATATTGCCTCAAACATCTGAAGTGCTAATTACATCTGATAATGGTTGAGTATTGCATTACAGGACAGGTGCAGCAAACTCAACAGCAGCACTCTACTTGTTGTGTTCCATCATGTTAATGAAAGCAATAAATCAATGACATGTTCCAAACCTTGACTCGTCCCAGAAAAGGGGAATGCTAACAAAATTTAGCACATCCAGCTTAGAATTTCTCTCAGATGGATAGGTCTCTTCTCACTCTGGAAAGGTCTAAATTCTCCTTTCAGCATAAAGGCAATCTTCCAAGATGCTGAGCATGCAGTGGATCTGAATGTACTCTTTTTTGGTAGACTGTATTAACTCAGAAACAGGTACACTATTCAGATTAATGATAGGGAAAAGAGAGTCCCGAGATGAATGATACAAGGAACAGAGAGTTACGGAAGATGATTTTACAGAGATGATAGGAAACAAGGAAACTTCAATTCAGAAAGCCAGGGAAGCCTGTTTTCCCTTTTGTGGTATAAACATGCAGAAAATTTCTCCAGAGAAAAAAAAAGTAATATGAAGGGGTTTTAAAACATTGCCATCTCATAGTCTTAAGAATGAAGGCAAAATTAAGGCTAGGTTTAAAAGTCAAAGGCCTAAATTACAGGAATTGGAGCTATACCTCATTTGTCTAAGAGTATTGTGCAATTAAATTCATTGATGATACGTAACCCTGTTCTCTACAAGGTGTGTACACCTTAGTCTGCAGGTACTGAACTGATATTTCTCCTCTGAAGTTTTGGTATCCTTCCTTAATTGCTGTAGCATATACAGACATTCATTTGATAAAGCTAAAGGTAATTAGAAATAGCTACAAGTGATACTCAAAACATCACTAAAAACTAAAACTGCCAATCTGAGAGGAGCCAGGATATGGCCCACCTAGATTTTTAGTGTAAAATCTGGTCAGTATGCTGTATGACAATGCCTTTAAGGCAGTAACCCATAAAGGGCTGCAGGCATTAGCCTAGTGTAGGCTGTCATGGAAAGCAGTGAGAGTAACCAAGGATCCCATTCCAACTGAGCAAGGATCTGAACATCTCTTACAGTTGACAGAGGAGTGAAGATGTTCCAGTTCTCTGGTCAGAGCCATTTTCATTTCAATGGACCCTCTGCAAGGAACCTGTTTATGCAGAATTTAAGGAAATGAAGTAGATTCTTTGCTAAGGGCCAAAGAGATGTGAAGTACCACATCACAGAAAAGCCTTTGGTTGGCTCTGTTAAACTTTTCTGCTAGCCAATCATGGTATCCCTAACTATCTGTTCTGACATCATGGCACCTGGCTCCTACACATCTTCAACTCTTAAGAAGGGCTTTGAAGCAGGTCAGCTCACAGCATCAAAAGGCAACGTCTGAGGTAAGGTGATTCAGTCTCTGTGAGGTCTGTGATGAATGTACCTGACTTATAGGTACAGCAGACACTACCAGCTGCAATACCTGAATTTCAGATCCTGTTATTGCGACACTACAATACTTTAGAGTATTTATGATCCCTTTTTTTTTTTTT
>VZTG01001540.1:443331-546597 GCA_013397845.1 Melanocharis versteri
TTTTGTTATTTAGGGGCTAATAAAGTGTGGCAGCCATACCAAGAAAAAAGACAGATTTTACTTAAAGGACCTGATGTGACTGCATTGTAAATTTTCTTCATAGTTCACACAGAGAAGTTCCTACAACATGTTCTCTCGATTTTTACTATATTAACTTCTCCTATGTAACATCCTTTAACATTGAGGAAATATGTCTAAGCATTTATTGAGGAACCTTTGTCTGCTCTGCCTCGTGCAAACTTACTCCATAAACAACTTGTTTTGATGGACGTGTACAGCAGGAAATGGGTTGGACAGCTCTTACCAAATGAGTAAATGTCAGCAAAGTATAAAACAGACTTTTTGGTCTGGCAGACCATACAAAATTCTATTTGTATTAATCACTGTGTTTGTTCATCACCTGAATATGTGAGTTTAAAGGAATTTAGAGAAAGAAAACTCCCCTGGCTTACTACGACAGTAATAGCAATTACCAGCTACTGCAATTCAGTCCTACCTATTTTGAAATGACAGGTAACGGAGATTTTTACTTTTCCACTTGTTTTTTTAAAGGGATTCTAAAATGCAGAGGACCTGTCATCTCTTGTGCTATTATACAGCTTGGAGAAGTAAATCAGGTGTTTTATTAAACCTTACCCAACACAAATATATCATCACTGAGGAATTCTATGAATACATGTATTAAAATTTCTATAAATTGTGTGACATTTTAAGAACATTCTGGCAAGATTTTGAAAAAGAGGGAAGCTTATTGAGATGGTCTGGAGATATAACTGTGACCTGATTCTGTTTTCTTGAAGACAAACAAGTAGAGCATATACAACAGAGATAAAGAAACCATGGTAAAAATTTAAAGCCTGACTTTGGTTTCTGTGTTTTACTTGTAGTTTCATTGTTAGAAAAACTTAGGCACAGCACTTGTTTCTGTCAGCCACCTCAAAAACTGCCAATCTGATGCCAGTGGTCATCTGTGTAAGATACTGCTTTTAGCTGTCATTTTGGAGGTGTTCAAAAGACTTGGACTCAACTAGCTAAACCAAAGACTCCTTAAACAGAGGGCAAAAGGAAGGGGAGAAATGAGAAGAAAGAAGGTAGGAAAGTCTGTTAAAAAAAAAAAAAAAGAGCAGTGGATTAGGTCAGCTGTAGAACTTGTAACTTTCAAAAGGCATCTGGCAGCCAGACCAACCTGACAGTGATCCTGGTGTCATCAGCTGTCTCCCTTTAGGACTGTCAGGCCATGACATCTCTGAGAGTCAGAATGATAATGGCACAGTGGTATTGATAAAGTGGGCTCTAGAGTCCCAGGCACAACTGTGAAACTCATTTGTCTTAGCTTCACATCTTACTTGTATCCAAATCAAATTGTGATCATTCAGAATAGCCATCTGCTCATTATTTTGTCCACTAATTGACCCTCATTTTAAGTTGGGCAAAGAACTTCATGAGCTTCTGTGTTCCTATATCTCCTACTTACAAGTGCAATCTCAGCATTGCCACTCTCTTGACAAGTGCAAAAGTCTTTGATTTATTAAATTAATTCAATTTTTCTGCCTTTGGCAACTTTCTATAAACATTTCTCTGTGAAGGGATGAACTACATTTCTGTTACTGGAACAGCTCCTCTGAGCTTAGTGCTAAATGCCTCTTCACTTTACTGTACTTGATATGCAAGAGAAGTGAACTGGCTGGAACACAATTCCAGGATGTTTGTGTCTGGGAAGCTGACGAGTAATTAGAAACATTCTTCTGTGGGACAGAGCCTATGCTACACCTCCATCTTACCTTTTCCTTATGAGTATCTTCAAGAGGGCATCATGACAACTGAGATTCACTCTCCGAGACACAACCCTCCTTGGGATGGGAAGTTTCGCATCACCCTAACTGGGAAAGTGACTTCACTGGTTAGCAGGACAATTCATGAGCATTTCCACACCGATCCTGTCTCTTTCCCCCACACCTGCAAACTTACCTCCAAACTGATTTTTAGGTTCTGACACATAGCAACCAAATCAACTTGGTGAAAATGACTTGTAAACTGCAGTAACCAAGAGTCTTAATTTATTGTATCTCTTGTCAGTGCATCGCTGTTTTAAAACTCTTATTGTGTCATACACACGCCAGCTAATAATATACAGATTCATATTAGCTACCTTAGAAATATATGTGGCAGTTTAACACATTTGTAATTATGGCTTTCACTGCACAAAAAGCCTCCCTACCTAGGAGGTAGAAGCAGAGACATTCAGAACCAAAAGGATAACCATTTTTCAGAGATGACAACTGTAGTGCGTCCAGATAAATAAAGACAATTCTGAAGATCAAGACTGAGAAGAGCTCAAAAGGGGCAAAGACTTGCTCTGCATCACAGCTCAGTCCAATCTGCTTTTGGGAACGGTTCAGGCAGCTGACCAGCTATCTCAGGCATGACAGGGTAGTGTTGTGCAACACTGATAGACAGGTCTATCCAGCCAAGCTACCACATTCATAGGACACCTTGCAGGGTCTGAGAGTTTATCTTCAGCTAATTTCTCTAGAAACAACAGCAGTACAGTAATTTTATTTTAGTCTTTCTAATTTAGTTAACTTTCAGAATAGGAGAAGCCAATTTTGTTCTAGCCGATACACAACCAATCCCAGCAGGTAGCACTGTTCCCTCAATACCAAATGACTTTCCTCCCTCTAGACCATTCACCAATTTCCTTCCATACTCTTTCTAGTGTTTGTTTAAATATAAATCTCCTGGTTTTCATCACAGAATCATAAAATATGCTGAGTTGGAAGGGACCTATCAGGATCATCAAGTTCAGCTCCTGGCCCTGCGCAGGACACCCCAAGAATCACATCATGTGCCTGACAGTATTATCCAGGCACTTCTTGAGCTCTGACAGGCTTGGTGCTCTGATCACTTCCCTGGGGAGCCTGTTCCAGTTCCAAGGAGAGAGGTTCTATACTTGATCATGCTCCCAGTCTATCTCTGAAAAGCCTGAGAATTTTGCAGATTATCATATCAAGCACTGACACATGCCACTGATTTCCTGCTGAGCTGCTATTTTTACTCTACCTGAGCATCTGATATCTAGATGCCCAAGTATGGGGCTTCACTTAATGACATGAATGTTGTAACAAATTATAGAGGACAATGACAGGGTTTTTAATGTACAAAGGGTGTTTTGGTAGGAAGACTAAGTACCGTGCATTGTTATATGAGCTTTTGGCCCTCAGGAACACTCAGTGATTTGGAGATCATAAGGAAAGAGACAAACAATGCAACAGCCAGAAAGCTGGCTCAATGTTTCTTATTGAGGGTGCTTCTGAAACAGTGGAAGCTCACAGAGGACATCGGTGATATGGAGGAAAGGGGAAGGAGGGTGGGATGAAAGAAGAGAGAGAGGAAAGGAGAAAGGAGGGGGAGGAAAGGAAGGAGAAAGGGGAAGTAGGAAAGGAAGAAGAAATGTCAATCTTTTCAGTGTTTGGTCTTGCTTCTCTTGGATTGAGAATTTTGTGATTGCCCTAAGAAGTAACAGAGGAAAAACATTTTTTCATTCACCTGCAGGTAATAATATCCCTCTCCTTAGAAACAAAATACAGTAAAAAGCAGCCCAGACGTCTTCCAGGTGCCAGTACTTGGGCTGTTTTCCTGTGCTTCCTAAAGCACAGCCTATGTCTTGTCTCCTGCCTGTAGCAGAGAGCAGTGTGTAGACTGCAGAGCCTTTAATTCACACTGGGACCAATAATCACAGATCTCTCTTTCCCTTCAAGGTCCTCCATGCCCAGTGCCAGCTGTCACATGTCTCTAGAGCGTGTCACACAGCCTTACTTTGGGTTCATGCTCTTATTTGGTGGCCTGGAAGGGCTGATGCCAAGCCCAACAAAGCAGCTAAGCACTGAAAGGTGGATCACTAATCAGAGCACTGTAGTCAAGAAGGACTTACAAGGTGGCAGTTTCACAGCGAGTCACAGCTTCTTGCTTTGCCCATCATTGTCCACATGGTTCAATGCTCCATCGCCTCCCCTGCATATGCCTGTTCTCAGGAGGATGGGTTACATAGCTTCATTTTGGCATCAAGACATACTTGTCACTTTGCTGGCTAATCTAAATAAATTAATGTGCTCCTCTTCTTTCTATTCAGCTTTTTCTTCTTATTAGAGATATTATATGGTAGGCAAAGGTAAAGACTTGGGCTAGTGTATCCCAAGATACAGCAGTCTCATCTACAATACTTGGGCTGTCTTCAGAATCATGCAGTGAATTAACACTCCAACTTGTCTTGCTTCAAACACACTTTAGCTACCAAATTTTTCCAGCTGTGTGTAAGGTCACTGTAATTTATTTATTTTAGTCTCTGAATACTGCAGTAGACTTTTTTTCTTTATGTCACACTACTGCTCCCTGCTGCCCAAGTCTATTTCAGATCCACAGATCCATTTTACACCACCTAAACATGAGACAGATCATATAATGACTGAGGGTAACTGGCTCCTCAGAAGCAAGGGGGCTGTCAATGAGATTTTTGTCTCACCATGATTAATTACTGTGAAATGCCCACAGAGATTTAAAATTACGATTAATTACCACAAAATGCACAGAGACCTTAAAGACTAAATTCTACACTTGCTGAGTTTACCCAAGAGTTCCTGTACATCCTGCATCTGGGGACACTCGTGCAACACGCAATCAACTGACAAAACTCCCACAGAACATATGGCGAATTATCAGGGAAAGGCTACATAAAAATAGCTTGTAGTAAGCTATGTGTAGATAGTCAATGGCTGAGGTGTTATTAGTCTATTTCTTTAACTTCTGTTTTGTCTTACCTAGAAGATACTAATTTGTTTGCAAAGGAAAATACCTTTAAAATAAGCAATTACATTGCTGGTGCTTTTTTCTTTATTTGGCCTGATCAAAGGCATAACAGTTACCATAATGTTAATGTTCTTTCTGAGTAAAAAATGATAGATCCTGTCTGTATAATGCATTTCTTTTCTATTTTATTCAGCACAGAGGCTGAGGAGATTAATAAGCTTCAGTATTTTATGATAAGCTTATTAAAGATCCAAATTTTAATAGGTTTGAAATCATCTTCTGAAATCCCACATTAAAAGAAAAGCTAAGAGCAACTTACTCCATTTCCTGGGAGCTTTCCCAAAGACTTCTATCGTTCACATAAAATCCAGAAACCAGACCACAGTGCATCATGTGGCGGGGAGGAGGCCAGTCAGTCCACTCAGACTTCTGGCACATTTGGCTCTTGCTGGATTCATGACAGCCTCCTCCCACCTTGCAGATGAGTGCTCATAAGCACACTCATACTTCACCAGGTAGAAGCAATCTGGTATTGTGCTGGGAGAGATAGGATGGGGAAGAAGAGGTGGCAGTGAGGGTGCCTGTTACCTGCATGAATAAGTAACCAGAAAGCACATGGACTGTGTTAACTCCTTCAGTTGGTAAAACCCCATCAAGAGCACAGTCTCTTTGAATGAGATAAATGTATTATACTAATCACTTCAATCCTTCTTCAGTTTTCCATGCAAAACTTCACCACATTTTCCATATATTTCAGTCGAGTGCACTGAATTAAGTCCTTTTAAAAAGTTTCGGTTCTGTAACACTCGAAATCCTTAGTGAATTTTATCACTGGGCTTTCTGGAGGTGAATTCCTTTTACCATTTCCTCATTTCCTTCTGCTAACTGCAATCCATTTAATATAGTTTTACAATGTTGCTGCCCAGCATGCTGCAATTAAAATCACAGGGAAAAATGAGCGCTCTGAGAAGTGGGATTCCTTCTCAAGACAATTTACCCAACTTTACACCAACTTATATAAACCAAAGAACTGTAGATATCTTTGAGTTTGCACACACTAGGTCTAAGTTCGAGGTACAGAGTAAGGGTGCCCTTAAGTAGCAAGTACATTTTGCATGGGGATTTCATCCTACACAGAGGTTTGGTAGACACAGCAATAGTTTTCCTTTAGCAGACCTGTAAAACAAAGATCAAACAATTAGATGCGCTAAAGCTGAAAAAAACTTTCTCTTTCCCTTGCCTCCTCTGAGCTTTTCACTTCCCACAGTTTTACAAACCTGGCTGAAGACAAGCTGCTGAGAGAACACTGTGAGCATCAAATCTGTATTCCTTTGGGATTTTATTAAAGAAGAAAAGAACTTAAAGAATTTAAAGAATCTTAATAAAGAATACAAGAGAGGTGGATTCAAATCTGAAAAAAAGAATCATCAAAATTTGACCTGGGAACATCCCACCCTCTACTTATTAGACATTTTCACCCATATAATGTTTTTATTTACAGAATAGCTATCAAAAAGGTTCCAACCTAAGCCTAAGGATGAAGTAACTCACCAGAGGGGTAGCTGTAAACAATGTTGTATATCTAAGAAGTGGGTCAAAGACCAGGTATCCTCTCTCAATAAAGTAACTAAAAGTTGACAACACAGAGCTGAGCTAGGAGTAGAGAATTAAATAGAATATTGGAATATTCTAAGACAAACAGAAAAATCTGAAAATAATTACAATCTGTAATTGCAAAGAAGTGACCCACTGGTACATGAATTGGGTAGGAGTTAGATGTCCTTCTGAGAAATTGCTCCAGACTGTGCCAGCCTGTGAAACTCAGTCTTAGTCATAGTAGCTGGAAAGCTGGCCTTACTTCTCCACATCCAGTACAAGCCAGTTGTTTAAGTTGCAAATGCCGCTTTAAAATGCTCAGGCTGTGAAAAAAATAAAACCAACACATTGGCGTAATGAAGTGCAACTTTGAGGAACAGCTTTTTAATGGGAGAGCACAGATGTTCTGTGCACAATGGCTATGGTTTAAATTGAAAAGTGCCATTGTTTGGTCATCATTTCAAATCACGGTACTCTAAAGGAGAGTTTTCAGGACATACACACTTGAGAAGCACAAAGCTAAGGTAGAGCTAAATTGTTATATCTGTTTTGGTGTGACTGAGTGAAAAGAAAATGGTTTTCATGTACATGGAATACAGAAAGTGGAAAATCATACTTGACGTAGAAGGCGAGACCAGGAGTGAAAGGCAAACAGCAGCCTTCCATCAGCTGATGGGAGGGAAAAAGAAAAGATTTTTTCCGCAAAGCTGGCACTACTGCAATGGGTAGGAAGACAGTGCTGCTTCCCTGGAGCCTACAGGCTGGCTGTGCACTGGCACTGGAACAGGAGGAAGAGGGAAAGAGATACCAACACCCAGTGTTTGTTTCACTAGGCAGAGGTATCCAAGTCAGCCATGCCATATGACTGCACAGATCCCCTCCTCTGCCACAACACCAGGGGGATCTCTAGGCTGCTGCCATAAGAGAGCAAAGCCTGCCTTCCTGACAGCAAAGTCATCAGCAACCACTCCTGGCGAGCACTCACACTACTTTTATTTATCCTGCACTTCAGAGCAGCCTCTGTACATGCTCTGAGTTGGGGATGCTGGATTGGACCTCCCAGGTGTGGTGGTAATAGAATACCTTATATTTTATCAGTCAGTAAATAAAGCATATCAGCCACAGGTCCACAGATCTTCTCCAGTACCTGCCTTAACTTGAGCGTGTCAGATCAGCTGTATATGGCAACCCTTCTCTCTCCCTTGGAGAAACAATCATAGAATCATAAAATGGTAGAATGTTAAGGGGTTGGAAGGGACCTTAAAGACCATCAAGTCCCAACCTCCCCTGCCATGAGCAGGGACACCTCCCACTAGACCAGGTTTCTCAAGGCCTTAGTCAGCCTGGCCTTGAACTTTGCCAGGGTTGGGGCATCCACAACCTCCCTGGGCAATCTGTTCCAGTGTTTCACCACCCTCACAGTGAAAAATTTCTTCATAATATCTAGCCTAAATTTCCCCTCTTTCACTTAGTACCCATTACTCGTTGTCCTATCACTGCAGCTCCTGACAAAGAGTCCCTCTCTGGCTTCCCTGCAGGACCCCTTCAGACACTGCAAGGTTACTATGAGATCTCCACACAACCTTCTCTTCTCCAGGTGAACAGTCCCAACTTTCCCAGCCTGTCTTCCTAGAGGAAGTGCTCCACTCCTCTTACCAGCTTCATGCTCCTCCTCTGGACTGGCTCCAACAGTTCCATGTCCTTTTTATGCTGGGGGCACCAGAACTGGACACAGTACTGTTGGTGGGGTCTCACGAGAGCAGAGGGGAAGAATCACCTCCTCCAGCCTGCTGGCCACGCTCCTTTGGATGCAGCCCAGGATTCCATTTGGCTTTCTGGGCTGCGAGCACACAATGCTGGCTCATACTGAGTTTTTCATCAACCATCACTTCCAAGTCCTTCTCCATAGGACTTCTCTCAATCACCTCTCTGCCCAGCCTGTAGGTGTTTCTAGCACTGCCACGAACATCACCCTCTGGATGCTGTATTTATAAAGAGGGACAAGTATCAGTCAAACTCATTGGTGCTTAAAGCAGGAGACTTTGAAGGCCTCGATAAAATAGTGCTTCTGGGGAATTTACTTCCCCAGTCAACACTGGCCACTAATTCTGATTATATAGGTCATTTACACAACAGATAATTATGTCCAGAGTTGCAAACAGCCCAATAGGCTCCCCAAATCTGTTTCACCAGCACTTGCTTACACTAATTGTCCAACAGAAACAGGGAATCCCAATTAATGAGCAATAAATGTGGTTTTTCCAAATACTTCACCACTATAGAAAAAAAATAGGATAGAAAAATCTGAAGAGTCATGATAAGATGATGAGACAACTACAGTGAAAAGAAATCCAGGTATATTCTGATTGCATGAAAATTGTCAGATTTATCCCATGGCAAATCACGGAAAAAGAATTGCCAATCAAGAGCCACTTTCTTCTCCAGACAGTGGGGAAGAGGGGGATAATCTGTAGAACCGATAAGAATTTTTGCTGGTCACGAAAAACACAGAAAGTGGAAAAGCCCGTTTAATTCATATTCTTCAGGATGATGCAGGTCTCCTTTATACTGTTCTTTTGCTTATCTCTTCCTGCTATCTCCTTTTTCTTTCTTTACACAGCTCCCAATTTGGGAGGGAAAGAGCCAAGATGCTTTTCAAAAATTTGATCCCACAGAAGATACGGAAAATGGTCGAAAAGCCTTGGCTAAAGAAGCTCTGGCTCCCACTCCTCATATGCATAACCCTCACCACTAGACATCGTGGAAAAGGTATGCTGTTGGAGGCAGAGGTATCTGCACCACTCAGGAAAACTCAAAGCCTGGCTTAAAATACAGTCATGGGTTTTTGTTGGTTTTTAAAGCTAGGTCATAAACCTGTGTTCTATAACATGCATTAAGTGAACCAGAAAACAAATCATGGGTTCTTGTGGGGAAAAGAATGCTATCATGGCCCTATAACAGAATTTCATTTTTAAAATATTTTTCTGTGACTATAACAGTAATCTCTTTCTATCTTGGCTACGATTCATATGAATACATTTCTGGGAAGGCCATTCCCCTTGCTGAACAATAGTCAGGTACTGGGTGAAAAGAAACTTTATGAGATTCATTAGCAGAGAGTGACTGGGCAGAATACCAGATAATATTATTTTTGTTTTGGAGCGTGCATACACCATTGCATGTGTCCAGCCAAAATGTTCTTAGAAACAAGAAGAAGTGACACAATAAATAACACCATTCTGTTCTGTCCAAAACTGTCTACACCTAAATGGTCTGAGAAGAGCTAACAGAAGGGACAGAGCTGACTAACTTCTGCCATTAAAGTAAACGTGCCACCATCCTCAGTACTTCCAACATTTGAGCTTTGTTAACTGCAGTAGGGTTGCCTAAGCTACACCGCTATGCAAGATTTTGCATTTCTATTAACATTCCTCTGCCAGGCAGAGATCTTGTTAAGGTTCGTTAATCTTTAATTGTGTTTTTAAAACCCTGTAGCCGCAGTAAATACCAGTAGTTGATAGTCAGCTGTGAGAAGTAATATTAACCTCCAATCTGCCTACACCAGTCTGCTCCCGTACATTAAGCACCTAGCACTGTTCACCTTCTCTACCATTTTGCCTTGCACACAATTTACATCATCCGAGTACTGCAAATTGGTATTTATACATAGGACTCACAGCCTGCATATGCACACAAAATCAGGGCTAGAGGGTAATAAGGTAAGGAATAGCAAAGATTAGAATAAGAAATGGAGGCAAATGAGAAGGAAGACAGACAATATGATATAGAGCAGCCCTGGGGAGCTAAGGGAGAAGAGATGATGCTTCAGTCGATTCCCTTTGTAAAACCCACACTCATTTATAAATTGAATGGATGAATAAGCAAGTATTTTTCCCTCCAGCCATCCTGCTAGCTCTAAGTGTGAAAATATGGTAAACATCCTCTCCAAAATGCATTCCTTGTTTCTCATCTCCTACTGTGTGCGGAAACTAGTTGCATTCATTTTAAAATACTTCTTGGCTGAGTTCTTTAGCCTCCTCAGATATGGAAGCAGAGAGTTAATCAATGTTTAACTTCCAAGATGGTTTTGTCACTTGGTTTAAACATAACTCTCAGAAAGCTTAGTCACTGTAAGATCCAAATTTGTGAGACATCAAGCACCATCCTTGAGTCTTAATGCCCTCAGCTGCCTTTGTCTTCTTATGAGGCTGAGGATAAGGTCCTTAAAAGCAATCACCAAGAAGTCATGCCTAAATACTCTTTCAATTAGGGCTTGATCCCACAGGTAGTTATGTGCTGTAAGTGCAGAAACCAAGGGCTGGTGCTGAATACTTAGTGTTTGTTTAGTGCCTGAGCATTGAAGCTCGATAACAGAGTGAGCAAATGCAAAGAGAGGAGGGAAAAAAGCATCTGGCAATGTAGCCAAATTGTGCTGAGTCCTGCTGAGGAGGGGCAGGTGGGCATGCCCAGCATGAGCTGCTCGGGATGAGAGACAGTCATGGCACTGAACTCGGGAGGAATTTCAGGTGCTGCCTGTGTGACAGAACCAGCAGACCACTCAAACGTGACCACATCAGAGATGAATGCACAGTAACGTGAGACCAGAAGAAAGTGAGGGGCCATTTTTTTCCCAATATTCAGCAGACTGTTGACCCCATTTATGCACAAAGCAGCTTTTATGCTGTTCCAGAAGATCACAGCCTGTGCTGGGCTGCAGCAACAAGTCTCCCCGGCAGCCCTGCAAGCAGCTCGGTGCTGCTCTCCCACCATTCAAGATCCTGCGTTGCATCCTCATAGATTGGCCTGTGAGAGTGAAACAAATACAAATACCATCAGAAAAAAACAGTTTTTACTCTCTTCTGGAATTTTCACTCTCATTTTACCTTCATTTTCTATGTCTGTTTAGCCTGCAGGTTTATGTAAGAGCATTTGCTGAAACAGCAAACTCTCATGCAAACTGTAGACTAAGAACTTGTAGAAATTATTCAATGTATGAGGAATAAATTAAAAGGAGTCAGATAGTTAGCAAACAGAAAACAGAACAAAATTACGTTAGTCATCAGCTCTCCCTAGCAGTTCTGACCTTAGAAAGGCTGGTGGCTGATTCACACATATTAACTGAATCTCCCGCTATTTCCAGAGACCTCACCACAGTCATTGTGATGCACCTTGGGAGCTCTTTCACTGCCATCAGACCCCATTAGTTACCATGGACAGTCGGTGCAGGCCAGCTGCCCAACAAGGAACAGTAGTGACGGTGGGACCAGCAGGGTTTCACTGGCAAGGCCCAAGCCCAGGACCTCCAGGAGGGCCATCAGGCTCAAGCAGGGGTAGAAACAAGGCTAGCCCAAACCCTATGACCACCACATCAGATAACAGACATGGGATGTAAGCTCTCAGGTTTGCAGATTTCTCATGAAGTCATTGAGAAACACAGGTAAAATTCATTTGTGCTACTTAGCTCAGCGGGAGATTCAGTCAGCAGGATCTTCTTGCTATTCCCAGGTGAGTTAGACTGTGGGAGCTACTAATTGCCCTCCTTGTAGTCACATAAGAAAAGCTGTCTTTGGTCAGATTAGCCTCAATATTGAATAAAGCAAGCTTGTCTGTGATCCTTGTCTGAAAGTCAGACATCAGTTAACCTCTTTTGGTGTCCCTAATAAAGTTGATTATACTTACACCAATTTATATCACTGGAAAGGGAGTTCAATTTCCCTTCAAACTCCAGTACCTCCTCTAGGAGTTAATGACTAATATGTTCAACATCCTCTTTCTAAGCTGCATAATTACTCTTCTTTCCATACTTCACATCTTTTCTGCTTTCAGAGGCAATTTTTGTCTCTCAGAGCTGGCCTTGGTGGAACTCAACATGTGCCTTCAGATGCCCTCTCTGTCAGCTGCCAAACTGCCCTTCTCTGCCTCTGAAACTTTCTCCTGGGAATTTAATTTGCAAAACACAGCAAGAGGGGAAAGAAGCCACTGTGGTGCCAGCAGGAGAGATTTGATCTCTACAGGACTTCAGTACCTGAGGATATCCAGGTACCCTGAGAATGTCCTTCAGAGCGGGTATCTGTGGAGTTAGGATCTTCAAACATCAGGTATGGGAAAAAAAAAAAAAGTGGATTTCAACTGGGATTTTTTTATTTTTTCCTTTAGGGGATTGTTCTAACCTGATCAAGCAGCTACTGGTGCCATCAAGGACAGAGATCAGTAGGCATCTCCTGGTGGTCATCTTTATCCCGCATTGACTCCTAACACTTTCACCCTGTATGTATGTTGTACCACATGAAAGCAGCCATTCAAGCTGAAATCTTCACTCCAATTACCCTGGAAATCTCTTTAGCCCACTGCAAATGGAAAATGAAATGCCATTGCCTGGCAAGATGGAAAACAGCAGTCCAAAAATACTTACTTAGTCCGGTGGCTGCCAGTGTCATCTAGAAGGTCCTAAGCCCGGCTTTCAGGGCAGACAGCTAAAGCTTCTCACGAAAGGAAACTGGAGAAAGGACCACCAATTTTCAGAAAGCTCTCATTTGGGTGACCTGCTCTGGTAGGTGTTTCAGGTTGCAAAACACAGTAAGATGCAAGTGTTTCCCAGCCATTGCACCAGGGCTTTTTGTTGGCTAACCAAGGAGACTCTCAACTCAGCATGCTCACTGTTTTCAGGTACCTTGCTTTATTATGTGTTATGGCAAGGTGCCCAGGCACTTCACGTGGCAAAGACAAGGCATCCCAGTGGATGTCAGCACATCTAAAAGTCAGGAATTACCCTGCCCTGCACAGCCCACCCTGGGAAAATTACACACCATAGAACGCCATGCCCAGCATATAAACTGGGTGAGTTTATACACTGTGAGGAGCCAATTGCTGCTCAGGGACAGGCTGCACATCAGTCAGTGGGTGGTGAACAACCGTTTTGTGCACCACTTTCCTTTCTTGGGTTTTATTCCTATCTGTATTTTTATCTCCCTTTTCATTATTATTAATTAGTGTTATATTTCACATTATTTCAGTTATTAAATTGTCCTTATCTCAACCCATGGGTTTTATGTTTTTTCCAGTTCTGCTTCCCCTCCCACTTGGGGGGAGAGGCAGTGAGGAGCGTCTGTGTGGTACTTAGTTGCTGGCTGTTATTAAACTGTGACTGAAGTCAGCGTGCCTGCTGTGCTTTGGCACACAGCCTCAAAATGCCAGCACTCTGGAGCTGCTCTCGAGCTGTGGGTCTGCCTTTGTTTGCCTGAGCAGCACGTATACACTGGAGCTGCATTAGCCTGCACCTCGCTGTACGCTGATAAAAAATCATGATGAATTATCCAGTTCATTTTGGCTCTGTGTAGAGCTATCAAGACTCTCAATATGCAAATGGGTCTTGTTTATCATATGATAGATACTGTGTAATGTAGCACCTAAATTACACTGAGTTTGCAATACCATCTGGTTTCATCTTTCATTATATTAGAGGATCACTATGTTATATTTGACCTGGAAATTGGCGCAGGAATAAAGCAGGGCCATGGATGCAGTTTGAAGTGGTAAGAAGCTCTGCTCACCCACATGAGGCAAGCAAGTTTCAGACATAATTCTTTTTTCTCATCTTCGGATCTGGAAAATAGCTAGTACCAAGTAGGCCACAGCAAAAATCTAGTATTATGCACACTACCTGGAAGTAGAGTCAGGTGACACTGCCATAGAAGGAGTGCCCATTCAAATTTTCTCATGTGACAGAAAAAGACTGACAGATATGGTAGAAGGAAAGCCAGTGAGCATTCAGAGGAATATTCCATAGATATTAAGTTATTTTGGGTTTTATAGGATCTTCAGACAGAGTAAAGAAAATATTTCCATTAACTTTTAGCAAACTCCAAGTCTTCCCGTTGATGCCAAACTGATTTTTGCTTTTAAATATTCTTCGCATATACTTGTAGCTCTCTAGCCTATTATTGTATAACTATATAGATTCATAGGTAGCAATTTACCCACTCTGTTAGACAGAAAGAAAAAGCACATTCCTAAAGGCCCCTATCCTCTCTTGCTTCCTCTGGGAACCAAGGACAAGCCACTCTCCCAAGACATTTTTTCATAAACAACTAGCAAAAGGGAGGCTCTGGAAAAGGGTTGAACCATGGGGGAGAATTACCTCATCACCTGTGCTTCTAATCAGAAATTCTTGTCAATTATGTTAATTTGCTAAACTTATAAAACTATGTTTGGCCTATATCACGTGAACTTTTTTCCATACTCGCCCCTGAAGGCCTCCAACTAAAGACCAGATTTTATATTACTGCCTATATTAATACTGTCTGGAAAGTGTGTTGTTTTATTTCTAGATCTTTAAGGCATCACCATGACTTCAGAGAAATGATGGGCTAATATATTTTTTTTATTGGTAGTGCAAAGATGCTCAAGGAAATTGACCATTTCTCCTCGTTGTCTACATTTGACTCAATCCGCCAAAACACTTTCTTGAGTGCAAGCTCCTCTTGCAGACCAGCTCTCTGACTGTCTGATTAAACTACAGAATAATAATTCATCATTGTCCGTCCATTCCCACTTTACTGACTGTCTAATTAAAATGATTTTTATGCCCAAAGATAATTGCTTTCTTCTATTATTACTCTGAAATGTTAATATAATCTAGCTCACCAGTCTCTGTGTCTACCACTGGAGACAATAAATAAATTAGATACAGAAAAATGATGTTTAAATAATATTATGATTGAGTCATAAAACTATAGTGGCACAGAATTTCCAGTTAAGGCCACAGAATGTTGCCAAAGATATTGGCTGTACATATGGCTGGTTGTTTCTCAGAGTCGCAGGAAAGGTCATGCTATACACCCTGTGTGCTTCATTAGCAACACATTACTGGCCTTATAGAGTCAGGTGAAACAGAAAATCATTTTACAATGGTCATTATTTTTAATGTTGGTACTTACTGACAGTCCTTTTCCTGCGGCATCTGAAATATGTGGATCAGAAGATGTTGACAAATGGGGGCTCTTCAGTGGAATCTTCTTGCCTTAATTATCTTATTAGTTTATAAATTGTTTAAAAATGCTTTTTGTTGTGGTCTGTCTTTGTCTAATGGCCCTTTGATAAAAGTAGTTGCACCATATTAGTGCCCTCAGAAGACAGAAGTAGCAATTGAAAATAGAATTGCCGCAAATGAGTTATTTCTGTAAAGAGCAATCAAGTCAAGCAATATAAACATTGGATATTTTAATTTTATATACACAAAATATTTTTTCTCTTCCTTATTGGTTTTTAGATACCATCACCACTAGCCCATATTTAATATGTCGCTCTTTCCTACCTTCAGTACCTTTCCTTCTTCTGTGGCATCTGCTTATTCTGGTCCCTAATCAGTCCCAAGCACATGTGTAAGTTTATACACAAATGGGCACAGGCAATGCCACTTTGACTGTAAATGCATTTAGGGCTGGTCAGGCGCATCTCATTCAGCCTCAAAAATCTACAGTGTGCAGATCAGCAGGCCCAGCTGAACAACAAACTTCAAATGTATCCATGCACGTTCTGTCTTCTCCTAACCTGAAATTTTACCCTGTGTTCTTAATGATAATTGCATTAGCTGATTGATCTTAGCAGGCTTTTTCAGTGAAACCTATGGAAAAGAAGGGCAACAAACACATTGACCTTACCAGAGACACATGTTGAAAATTTTCCATCCTTGCAGATTGAACTGCAGAATATTGTAACAACCAGTGTTATTATCACCTGAATCCCGCACCTTCTTCCAGCCCTGATCCATGTTTTTAGGGCTTGCTGTAAATTTCCATAACATTAAAAAAAAAGTCAGACTTTGTTTTAGATCTCACCCAAGCTGGTCACACAAGCAGAAATTTTATTTTCTTAGGATCTCTTGAGATATCAGAATAAAGCATGAAAAGTTTTAGGTCTATAAGTTACTTGAGGTTATTTCCAGATATTTTTGTGGTTTACTTTACACGCCCTATAGTTAAATTCATACCAGCTATAAGCAACTTGGTTTTAAAAAATAAGGGCAATGAAAAGTAATGGCAGA
Organism: Melanocharis versteri; assembly: GCA_013397845.1. Taxonomy (NCBI): domain Eukaryota; kingdom Metazoa; phylum Chordata; class Aves; order Passeriformes; family Melanocharitidae; genus Melanocharis; species Melanocharis versteri. The sequence continues at coordinate 459,773 of VZTG01001540.1, forward strand.
TTTACAGAGGTTTGTATCTTGGTGTGAAGGTAATTTGCTGACACAGCCTGACAAAGACCTTGGAACACGAAGCCATGCTGCTGTCTTCCCTTCCCAACCAGTGATACTGTAGATGCAGCTGGTACTGAAATGGCCCTCATGCAGTGCTGTCCATCTCATTCCCACTGGTTTTCTGTCACATGTGCAGCATGATGAGCTTCAGAAATAATTGTGTCCCCTGAGAAACCTAGGTGTCCCATCCTTGTCTCTTGGCTCCTTGTCCCTCATATGGCCGCAGCAAGTTGTGGGCTCAGCCAGCTGAAAATTGTTTGACACACCTGCCAAAATAATTTTATGGGGGTCTTTAGGCAGCATCAAGGCACCAGTGAAAAATGTAGGAAGCAGTGATTGTAATCTGTCTTTTACAACACAGACTATTTTCCTAAGTAGGGCTATATTCAGCTTGCATGAGGAGAAAGGAGGAAATCTCTGGGGAAAATTGTACCATATTTCTGTTTCATCACAGCATTATCAGTCTTTAAATCTAAATGCTTAGGGAAAAGGTTTCTGACTTTAAAAAAAAGGAAAAGTCCCCTTAAGACTTTCCTGACCTTTTTCCCCTCACATGGATGTATACATGTCCCTTCCAGGGACTCCAGCACATTTCCCACTGCTGGAATCATCCATGTGGATGCACCACTTAGCCCATCTGCACCTTGAATGAAGTCTGTGCTGCTTCATGAATGCACCATCTACAATAATCTTTAATTAGTATAGATTACAGCTAGGTATTTCTAATATCATCTATAGCTTAAAGAATATACATTAGTTTACGCTCCCTCTTAGAACCAAGAATCTGATGTGTTCGTTGCTAAGAACCTTCACAGGCAAAAAAAAACCAGCAAAGCAAAAACAACAGACAAAAGAACTGAGACAAAGCAATTGGTGTGAGAATTCAGATTCAAGTTTTCAACTCATTACCCAAGACCTTCAGTAGGAATAATTGAAGAAAAAAAAGATAGATCACATAGAAATTAATCTGTCTTCCTCAGTAAATGGAGAGGAAGCCAATGCTTTATTCTCAAAAAAAAAAAAAAAAGTTGGAAGAGCTCCATCTTTACAGAAGTTTGTAGAACAAGGCTTGATTTTCATAGTAGACCAGCTGCTGGCTGGGAGAGAGTTGTTACGTGATTTCACCTATATGATATTTTTCATGGAACAGATGCTTACAGTGTTTTTCTATCTATTAAATTTTTACCATGATAGTATACAAGACAGGGAGTTATTCAAATGGTAAATGAGACACAAAGAAAGCAAATCTTGCAAAGCTTATATGGAAAGTTTATCAGATTAGAACCTTTGAACTGCATCCCAAACCACAGTTCCCTCCCTTCCTCCCTGATTTGCGTGAATACCTGATTGAGACAACCTTTGAAACTGCCTTGAAAAATCATGTCAGACATGAAACCTGATATTGAAATGGGATTTTAGTTTTTGTTTTTTTCAATTCTGATCTGCGGTTTCTTTGTTTACAGTTTAAGCCTCTCTATTGCATAGGGCAGGTTATCATTATCATTCACTGACTGTAGAAGAAGCTCTTGATAGAAGATACATGCACACATACCTAGGAAATGTAGGATTGTATTTCTCCTTGAACACCTTTTCTCAAATCTAGGACAAAACATTCTGCCATGACACCAGAGGAAAATGTGAAGTTTACACAAACAAATGCTGGGCAGTTTGCAGAAAAGAAAATTCCTATATATTGCTCCAAGTCTGTGGAATTCCTTCCAGCTTTAGCCTGTAAAATACTGCTACTCTGAGGATATAGCACACACTTTGTATATTACTCAAAAAAATTTCTGTAAGATTCCATTATCAAAAGCAGGACCATAAATATGCAGAAAAGCAAATTCAGGAGGTGCAAATACTGCAGTTTATCTTTTGAATTCTAGAGGAGCTGACTGATGAAAGCAGGAGAAAAACAATCAATTTAATTTGACTCCTTGACTTTTCTTGCAACTATTTTTTTATCCTCCTCTCTAAAAATATCCACTTTCTCCTGAATTAAACATATTAAGCAAAATGCTCCAAGTCAGCCTTTCAGAGCTTCCTAAGCATTCTGCTGTTGTCTTTAATTAACATTGGTCAAAATGGAGTGCAGAACTACCTTCTGCAGGGCATAGCATCACTGTGTGGATAGTTTGGATTGCATTGGATCGGGCTGAGTTATAAGTTTCATTGACAGGTGAACATGCTTTAGATTTTCTGAATGTTTGTTTTCATTGTTTTTATTTGCTTTGAATTTTTATTCTTTTATTCAGAATCACAAAAATAACGCATAACATCTCTAACAGTAGCAATTAATAGCAACATCTGAATATTGAATGAATTAGCTGGGAAAGACTAAATTAATTTGTTCTGGTCACGGTCTGAATTTTTTTCATTTGTCGAAAGCATTACCTTTACTCCCTTGGGGAGCGGGAGAGAACTGCTGGACACATCTCCTTCATGCAGGATTGAGCAGAAGTTGCTATTTTGCTTGCAGGAGGAGATAGCAGTCCAAAACAAGCCTGCACAGGGCTGCTCAGAAATTGAGCTGCATGAGCTGGGTCCTGTTAGAGAGCAATGTGTGCATCTGCGAACAGACACAGCAACAGGAAAGCTTACAGAAAACAAAACAAAACGCCAAGAAAAGGAAATTGTGTCCTCAAAGAAAATAAGCATTTTGATGCTGTCTTGCCTCTACAGCAGCTTGAAATTGTGAATGAACAAATTATTTCACTTTTATTTCTTCCCTGTTCAGGTGAGATCTGGTGAATACTTTTTCTCAAGAAAGAGAGCTGAGCAATTCCTCATTCCAGGAGGAGCTGCCCACAAACCCTGGACACTGGCTGCCTGCAGGAGTCACAGGGAGCACCAGTGCAACAGAACATAAAAAACACTTATGCTCCTAGCAGGGCAATCCAAACCAATACATTTCACAACCAGTCAACAAACAAGGATATAGATTGGCAGTTGTGAGCCCTCCTGCTGGAAGTGCTTGTATGGATCTCATGAGAAGCTGAGAAAGTTCCATTCAGTTCACTAACCAGTCGTAAGTCACCAGCATATCCCAGCTGCAGCCTCTCTGCCAGGCCCACCAGGTCTAGGCATAGATCCCAGGCAGATCAACAGAACTAAATTTACAGTGGAACTGCTTGGAATAACAAATTAAGAGAAAGAAATCAGGATATGCTCAAAATTATATTCCATGAATGTAAGGGGAGGCCATGTGTTGCATATGTAATTTTTTGTAGATAAGTCATTCTATCCCAGCTCTAAATTAATCATGTTTCATCAGAATGGTTTTGCATATCAATAAACCTGCATTGATTAGGAATTCAGGTATTTCATAAGAATTTCATAAGAAAGTGCAAATTTTTAGCATCTAGCCTTCCACATCAGAATAAGATCTTACAGTTTCATAAGGCAAGATTAAATGTATAATTGCAAATTGCAATCACTGTGCTGAAAAGGATGTCAAGCTGAAAGCCTACCTGCCCTATAATATTGCAGGAAGGATTTCTTAGCCTGGAGCTGGAGTGCTGAAGTGATAGATCTGTTGTTTAAATGCCAGGGAGAGCTTTTAGGACTGGAGAGAGAACAATAATGCAGGCTGGTCTTTCTTTGAAATGGGGCTGCTCAACAGAGATAATTCAGAATGCTTATCCTTTTGCAACTTTAGTTACACCTCACTCTAAAATTTTATTTTTCTGCTACAGTACAGCCTGAGAGAAAAAAAAAAAAGAAAGAAAGAAAGAATAAAGATCCCATTTCATCCCTTAAAGTGTTTTTAGGGAATGCTCATAACTTTTTTACTGCTTGGGGCTTGCTTTACTGCATTAATATAAACATGTAACTGTAAGGTCACAAATGAACAACACCAGCCAGAGCATGCTAGTCAAATGTAACAAAACATCCTGATGCAAAGGTAGTTCACACAGAAAAAGTAGACCAATGATATGACCTTGTTGGGTCAATTGTCAAATATATTGAGCTGTCCCAGCTCCCTTTCCAGAAGATACAGATGGAGCAGATTTTAGTCCTAAATAAGCTGTCTTCCACACCCCACTCTACTCTGCAAGTTTCAGTCCCGTCAGGTTTTTGGAGCATAGTGGGCTCAGACCAGGCACTTCTGTATTTCACTCTGCTTCACTTTTTATTCAGGAGCCGGTTTTCCTCTCAAAAGAGAGTCATATTGTGAAGTGGGGAAAGTGTCAGGTGCCTTTGGCCTCCTGAAACTTGGTAAAGGTGTCCAAACAGCCCTAGTTTTTGTAGCCCTGCTAGTCTAAACCAATAGGTCCCAAAAGAGGGACACATGGGTTATAAGTTGAGACACAGCAGAGTGGTGGGAATGCTGGCTGTAAATGTATCCTGCACAGCATGTAGAAGGGTGGATATTGAAGCTATTGGAGGGGCTGTCAGATGGAGTAGAGTATGGGATGGTATGAGCATGGACACTGGGAACAACTAGGGGAGAGAGGCAGACAGCAAGGCTCAGAGGCCAGAGGAGATCAAAGGTAAAGGGGGTTACAGCAGGGCCTACAGGAGGAGGAGCAGAGAGCAGGAACACCAACATATTAGCTCACTTTAAATGAAGCCTTCCCGTGGAGCAAGACCTAAAACTGTAGACTGCAGCTAAGAGTTACTGCAGATGGGGGAAGCCCACCAGCTGGACGACCCTATGGAGGAAAGACTGTAAATGTCAGTTAATGTAACACCATCACAAATTTGCTTTCATCCTGTTTATCTATCAATCAGATTAAAGTTTTCTGTCCAATAACAAAAATATTGGTGGTTAAGGCATTTGACTTGTATTTGCAAGTGAATACAATTATTTCACTCATCACCAGGGTATTAGCGTAATCTTCCTAGAGTTCTGGTAAGCACTGAAATACTATTTTATTGTGGTGAAACCCTTCATCTGGAATTTATCCCTTCTTGCTGCCAAGCAAGTCCTGAGGAAAAGCTTGCACATGCATGCTGTCCACTCTGTCAGGGTATAAGGCAGAGCACCAGTAATTTCAAGCCAGAATATGGGTTTTCCTGGCCAGCAGACTGAGAACTGTGCATCACTTCTGTACTGGCAGGCAGCTGACTGGCAGGTCAAAGGACACGTGCATGTTCTCCTTAGAGTCACAAATTACAAAGAGCAAACTCCTCTCCACCAGCAGCCAACAGCGGTCAGCGAGGAACAGGGAAATGTCTCACACTCTAGTGAGAACATAGAAGAGCCAGAGGAAGGGAGTGGAGAGCCCCCAGAGAAGGGAAATGCAGAGGACCACAGGGTAGGCTGGGGTGTTACAGGATGAATGAGAAATAACAGAGAAAAATACAGCAATTTTATGGGAAGACATTACGAGAGGAGTTGGATCGAGGAGGACCTTCACTGGCAAATCTAGAGGTGTGATGGTGAAGGCTGCTTAAGACATGGCTGCACTGAAAACACAATGGTGGCCACAGGCTGCATGGAGGGAGCAAGAACAGAGGTGGAAAAACAGGGACAAAGAGAACCTGGAGCGGGAGCACGGGAAACTGGAGGTGGAAGGAAAGCAGGAGGAAGACACATTGCAATACATTCCTTTGCATCCCTTTTCATTTGAAACTCAAACTCCTCCTTGGTTAAGTTATGACGTAATCAGTAAGATATAAACACTGGTCTCAACTGAAAATGAGCAACGCTGCTGGTCGCAGTGAGATTCCTCACACTAACTATAGAGTGTTTCCAAACTAGTAAGCTCTATCAAAAGAGAAGCTGTTTGTTTATGCCTGAAGCATCATCTACTTTTGCAAGGCAACAAAAGAAATGTCTTATTAATTATGTTTGTTAGCTATTCCTTGGAAAAGGAAAAGGATAGGGGAGAAATAGTGCTTCCCTTGAATGACCACCTTCTGTTTAGCTCAGCAAGGGGAACATGTTTATAGTTTACCAGACCAAAACTCACTTTTAGTTGGCAAAATGAGTTAAATGTGCATCTCAGTAGCTGTTACTCTGTTGCTCTGTAGCTCTGTGGGCTAAGCCAGGATCTCACCTTAGACTCCAGGTATGATGCTAGACACAATCCTCCATGGAGCAATGGGATGGGGAAAGAAGGTCTAGCCTAAAATCAACTTGCAAAATACATCTCTCACAAATAGGAAGGAGTTCACCAAAAATTGCATTCAAAGTTAACTACATAAGGGACATAACAGAAACAATCCAGAAAATAAGCATTTAAAATTTTAAAAAAGCCTTGTTCTCAGTGATATCTAATAACAAATGAATACACAAATGCCGCCAGAAAATTTAAAAAGAATTAAAAAGAAGGATTAATATGAAATCTTAGTTAAATCTGACCAGAATTTGAATTTGGTGTCAAAACCATCCAAAAGGTGCTGAACGAACATTCTGTAATGTATATTTGTTTAATCAGTCCAAAACTAAAATTAATATTTTGATTAGTTTAAGTAACACATTTTCCCCTAACAATTTCAAGTAAAATTTTGTGGCCATTATATTTACTGAAAAGCAATATAAATTGGTTTATTTAATGATCAGAGACAAGCTGAAGCCCCCTGTGAAACAGGCATATCTAAATCAATGCTTCCTTGTGCAGAGTCGCTCCATGATAAAAGTTTTCATTGAAGCTGGGACTGCAGAAACAAAAAGGCAGAGGTGGTTTAGCACTCATTACAGATATGGTACTCAACAATTGCAAGCCTATAGAGTTTAGCTAAAATCTTGCAAAAGAGAATGTAACATTGCACATAGATGAAAATGTTCGGATGTTTATTAACAGCCCATACAGATTTCTTTGATATGCATTCAGAGTAGAATACCTCCAAGAATCAGCATAGTTGTGAAATAGCCAGCCCTTTGTTCTTCCAATACGGAGTGTCCTGGCAGTGCACAGCGTGTTGGAATTAGTTCTCCAGTGCCCTCTACTGGGAATAAAACCAGTATCCTGCGTCACGTTTTGCCCCGGGCACTTCACTGAAATTGTGTAAGATGTGTCATTTTCTTATGTAACAATTTAACAGAAACCTGAAGAGATTTGCTTTCCACCAATAAATTCATAATCAAGACATGGCCTTGGAATAATTTAGGTTTTTCTGACTGAAAATTGAAAATTTCTTCTTACTTTTTCTTTGATTTTTCTTTTTCTCTTTTCCTTTTTTTTTTTTTCTTTTTTTTTCTTTTTCTTTTTTCTTTTTCTTTTTCTTTTTCTTTTCCTTTTTCTTTTTCTTTTTTTTTTTGTTGCTTCTTTTTTTTCTGTTTCATTGTTGTGCAAATAATACACACTGAGTTTCAACTCAGAAACAGAGAAGATAATTGAGAGATTGAGTCTTTAATCATTCTTTGCCTAATTGCTAAAACCAAAGCAGAAGATCCAGGTTCCGCTGGAGATAGATAATAATAATAATAATAATAATAATAATAATAATAATAATAATAATAATAATAATAATAATAATAATAATAATAATAGTAAAGAAAAGGACAGGCGTTTACAAACAGATCATTTAACTCTGTCTCCTGAGAAGACAAACAATTCACTCTTCAGGGTAAAACCACATAGGTAGGGTTTTGAAGGCTATTTCAACTTCTTCCCTAGTCTCAAAGTACAGATAAAAATAGAGACTATTCACTATGAGTTGTTGATCTTCTGTCTAAAATTTATTTTTAAAGGCTAAACAATATTACAAAGGTCAACACGTACTTTTAATTACTTAGCAGGCTTAAGGCTTAGATGATCTAGTAATTTTTTTATTGCCTAAATACAGTGAGTTTGGAGCCAACACAAAGACACAGTGAAAGGAAACTCTTCCTCCAGCACTTGGTCTCACCCTCCTGGCAGTCTGGCCTGGCAGAGCTTGGGTGTTTTTCATTCAAAATTCTCTTCTAAGTCATGGCTTCAGATTTTAGATGTTATTGTTCATTTCTTGGCCAGCTTCCTGGCTACAGTGCCATTATTGCTAGGTACAAAGCAAAGTGGTGCCATGATGACAATCAAATTGTAAATTATTAAAGAAAATTAATAACTGGATTGGACACAAAAAAAAAAAAACCAATGTAAATGCTATTTGGCACCAGTGGAAGTAGTATAATTACCTTTGTAATAATTTCAGAGAAATTGAGGCTATCTTCTGCTTTGTTTGTTTGGGAAAATTATTATTACTAATGCAAGTCCAGAAACATTTTGAGAAACACTTTGTATTAAATAATAGAATTTAACAACTGTGTAGAGATGGAAAATTAATTACAGAACAATCCTTGGCTGTCAAAAATGTGGAGGTACTAATGGCCCAAGAAAGTGTGACATGCCAGCTCACTCAGATTCAGCAAACCTGATATATTTTCAAGGTCTCAGTGGATAAAGCTGGAAAAACCTGTCCAAGCCAGCAACTGCCAACAAAAAATCCACCCTTCTGGAGCTGACAGTTTTGCTGCCTGTTGGCACTTTGCAAGACAAAGATGCAAAATACTAATGATGAACATTTGCATTTATTCTTTATATTCTGCCAATTTTCTGTCTTCCCTAAATGTTCCTGAAACAAACCCCCGACTACCCCCCAAAATAAAATACAAAAAAAAAATATATATATACAAAAAAGAAAACTCTGAGTAGAATTCAGTGAAACCCTTTCTGTAGTTCCTGCAGCTGTCACAGACACCAGCTATTTTCCGATCCCAGTGTGGACTTACCCGTAATCCCAGTAACCTACACTTCTCCTGGGGTCCAGCGCTCCCAGCATGGAGTGTGCACAGGTGGATGTGTCCATCCTGCTCTCTTTCTATTCACCAGCCCTCAGCAGTCATTTGCTGGTAATTTTAATCCCTCAGCTCCTGCCCAAGGCCAGGGGACACCCTGGAGCCTGTGGGTTCTGTAGTTGCTCTGGGAGGGGACAAGCAATGCTGAATCCCCAAAGGGATAGCTTCTAATAACCCACCTTTGTCCATCACCAAGCATTTTGCAGTTCCTAATGATTTAGTTACCAGATAAAGAAACTGCTGGGCAGAACATGAGCTCCACCTTCACTGCAAGAGAACTGGTGTAAACAGCTAATTTTGGGAGAGTGTTTGTGGACACAAACTTGGAGCAGTCGACTTGCAGTCCCCAGTGACAATCACAGGAATGTGGGATTAAAACAAAACCTGTCTTATTTCTCACAGGTGAGACGCCCTGGCTCTTGTAGGGCTTGTTCCATCAAAGAAATCAACAACAAAAAATGGTGCAAAATATTAATCCTCTGTTCTGGATTTCTAAAAAGAAGATAGTGATGCTGGGATGATGAGGCTCTCATAGGAGTCTCAGAGTGGCAAAGAATCAGCTTGTAAAGGTGTGACCTGGGAAGCTGTGAGCCTGGGGAAAGGGCTTCCATGCTTGTAGGGCCCTGGCACAGCAGGATTTGCAGGGGATGGGCCACCTTCTCCTGAGGCAGTAGGTAAAATACAGTGGTCATCTGCCAACCTTGTTGAAATGGGGTGAAAAAATTGAGACAAGCATTGGCAATGCACATGTCCAACCACATCGTCTTCTCTGCAGGGAAGTACCATTTTCTTCCCAGAAAGGGCTGCACAAGAGACACCAGAAATGTAAGACCAAAGTTCTCTGAGTGGAAAACATCTCTGCAAGGCAAAACCTCACTTCTGCTCACCCCCAAGTACAAACAAGTTCTTGTCCCCAGAGATTTCCCACCTTTCTTTAGAGCTTTGAGCATCCATCATTTGTAGGAACCAACATGCCCTGCAAGTAACAGCTCCTTTCCTGAGCTGAGGCCAGGCAGAGTATTTATAAAGATTTCCCACAATACAAAGAGCCACATCCAGAGGGACAGTTATGTCCGCAGCAGAGTATGAACTGTACAGTGGTGAGGGAGAAGACACTGAACATAGAGATTGAAGCAGCTCTGGTTACAGTTTTCCATGTGATTTTTTCAATGTATGAATAAATACTGCTTTAATAAAAGAAGTAATATGTCTGCAACCATTGATATTTTTTGTTTGTTTGTACAGCTCCTCTCATGCAATATTCATAAACCTGTTCCTATTTGTTTTCTGATAATTTCACTAGCACATTGAAAGAGTGCCTGGCAAGTCATAAAATGCAATTGCTGTTTTCACAGCATATTGTGCACTTGCTAAAGAAACTTTTAGCCTGAAATGGATGCTACTCATTGTTTTGTAACAAATTACAACGTGCTGGGAGCACCCTGGGAAACCAAATGTCAGCCTTCAAAGTACCAGTCTTCCATTTAAAGGTCAGTCTTATCTTAATGGGATAACTGGGATGTCTGCTATGATTTCATATCCCTAAAACCACTCTTCTTTGCTCCTGCAAGTGTTCCCTTCTGATAGTCCCTTTCCAGTAATACAAACACAGAGACAAACACATGGTGGTGCTGGGTAAGGAGAGAGCTTCATTGATTTGAAGAAATCAACTGCTTTTTTCTGGTTTTGTCATTTTAAGAAGAAAATGATACTACAATATAAGGAAGAATACCTTAGCAGTAATAGTTTGGGACACAACATTGTATTAGTGTAGCGTGGTGCGGTGTAGTGCAGTGTAATGTCTTGTCATGAACTGTGACAGCCACAGTACAGGTATAAAATCCATATTGGTAAAATGTAAATCATTCAGATCATCTCCCGAAGACTTTTTACAACTTTCAGTATTTTCAAAATACAGCAGAAACAATTCAGTTTAAAGTATAGCTGGGCCTTTGCAGGGTATGAACGAAAATTGCCATAATTTGGTTTTGTTCTCTTTGAAGACGTGGACTTTCTCTCATTCAGCCCATTTCTGTCCAATCAATACAGTCAATATATTTTGAAATATGATCTCCTATTAGACTATTTACTTACTGTTTGGGGGGTTTTTAATTCACACTTGTGATCACATGCCATTTAATCTGGCTTTTCAACAGAATTAAGAAATAAAAAAAGAGAAATATAATTAAAAATTTAAAAAGAGAAATAAAAATATTTCTCATTTGTATATAACATTTAGAACAGGTATAATTGAATCTCAGTCCCATACAAGTAAATCACCAACAGTTCTATTACTAACTTAATGGCAATAGAACAGAGACCCAGATAATCTGTGTTTACTACAGACTTCATCCACTGCCTCTGTACATGGGGTTTCTAAAAGCATTGTGAAGTGGGCCATAGAATAGGTCTGCCACAGAGCCCAAATCCAGCCTCAGGAGATTTTACTTCGTAGTAGCACTGTCAAAAATACATAAAATCACAAGAGGAAGAACATATTTGGCTGCACTGGAGTCCTGCAAGGTGCTACAGTGCTGTAGTTTTACATGTCAAAGTCACCACTAGTTAGTGTTGTGGTAGATTTTGGCTTCACTTCAGTATTTCATCTATGGCCTTGGGCAAAGATGTGGGTGTTGGCTCTATTGTCTTCTGACAACTCTAAAAAGAAACACTTTCCAGTGGATAATTACATATTGACAGCAGAAGCCAAGCCACAGTACGAGAAGATGTATTGAAGATAAGTGGATCAACAGATGGAACAAGTTCAGATCAATCTTTGTCAAAAACTGGGAGATATCTTCGTGACATTATGGAAATAAAAGAGGTTTGTCATTGTGTGTGTATGTGTGTGTGCACCACACAGGAGCTATGTGCCAATGTTTGATATAAAAATTCTTGCTAAAGAAAGAATAACCAGTGTAGTCTGGAAGATGATCAATCCCAAAAAATCCCCCGAGTCATCTTCAGACAACTAAGTTCTAATGCTTACAAAGAGATTCAGCTAAGAGCTGAATTGCTCTTCCCTAAATCAATATTTCTTGTACCTGGGTTTTAATCCTCATTTTCAGAATTAATGCAATTTAATTGCTGACTACCTATTCCAAATTCAGCAGAATTCATCTCTTATTTCCAAGGAACATTCACAGAAACTCCAGGGTCCCAATGCCTCCTTGACTGTACACACCCTCACGCTCAACATCAACCATGATAAATAATATTTTGAGAGCTCTCCCTCTAGTGCCATACCAAACAGAGGGAGTCCAGTTCTGGTACTGGAGCCACTACTGCTCACAGAAACTGAAACTAAAAACTCATGAGAGTGAACAGATAACTTTTTAGACCCCCACTTCTCTTCCTGAATTTTCAAACAGAGCTCTAGATTAATTACTAGCAACACTAGTCCAGTCCAGCACTGAGTGGGATGAAGAGCAGATCCATTAGTGCATTGTAGAAACACTTCCAAACTTTTCAGTTTGTTACAGATGATGTGAGCTGGAAAAATCAATCTCTGAGCTAACGTACAGATGGGTACAGCTAGCAATTTGCTTCTCTGTAGTCCTTTTGTAATAAAAGAGAGATTTGTAGGAACAAAATAGTTTTAAACTGAACAAGAAATTAAGCAGAGAGAGCAGATTAAACAGATCATTCACCAAGGGATACCTGGGTGAAAACAATAAGTACCCTACCTCTGACCTGGTCATAGGCATGCAAACCACACCGCCTAAGAAGGTCTTACTACTTTTAAGCTTGCAGCTTTACATGCAGGTGTTTCTGGGTGAAGACCAGGATCAAACAGTATCACTTGATTTTGTCTTTCAACTCTTCAGCTGGAGAAATTGCTCTTTTTCTTCTTGTAAGAAACCACTATTGGAAAACAACTTAATCATGAAAGACAACACGGAACAGCCCATAAGGTTTGCTTGATTTCAGCAGCTGAGAGTATTGATTTGTGTTCGCTCTTCGAACTGGCTGCAATATGAATGGCAATGGGGGAAGGGAGAGAAATACTGTCGCATCACCTTGAAGAAGCTCCAGCTACTCAATTTATCCAGGTGGGTGGGTGGCCTGACTATCTAGGGAAAGGCAAGGCAGGACATGGGGAAAAACACTGTTCAGAGACAGCATCAGTCATACAGATGGGACTGTAACTCAGCCTGGGGAGATTAATGAAGAAGCATGAATGATAAATGCTTCTTTTTTAGGATTCTCTTAAAGATTCATTTCTTCTTTGCGAGTGATTCATTGTTTTCCTCCTTGATTCTCAGGTTATCTTAATAAGCATGTGAAAAACTTTTATTCAGTAATAAAAGGAAATAAGGCTTGAAGCCTCATTTCATAAATCGCATCTGGCATTCAAAATATGCTGGCGTATCAGGCTTGTTTTTGCAGCAGCTTTTGGAAGAAAGCGTGTCCTGTGGATCATGAAAACTCTGTTTGCAGGCTCTTGGAGCTCATCTCAAGAAAATATTTGAGGCTCTGACAAGGGAGCGTGGTGGTTCTCACAGACCTTACAGCATTGTCCATGCCTTGTCCACTTCCTTCTCTTCTGCTGCTCTATCCACATCTCTGCCTTGTGACAGGTAGAGGAAGTGAATTCATTCTTCAGTGTTACTTATTTGGCCACAAGTGTCAGTATCACAGACCACAGATGGATTAAGCATATTTGATTTACCCTCTATGCAAATTAAATCCTGAAGAATTTGAATTTAATTACAACAATAATTGAAATCATGTAGAATTTAAACGCCTTTTTAATTAAGCCTAGGCCAGAGCTACAACATAGTTCCCTACAGGCAAATGGAAAGGGAGCTACTCTAATCTATGCATGTTACAGCCCAGCCCAGCATATCCTCTCCTTTTGCAGGACAGTCATTCGAAAATAACCACATAATCTGACAAAATAACATAAGTAGGTACAGCCTGTACCAAAGCCCACTTTTGTTTTCCAGCTGAGCCTCAGAAAATCCCAGAGAAAGATAATGTACCTCAGTAGCTGTGGTTTTCCTATTGAATCCAGTCACACCACAACACCAGCAGTATTTACAGAGATTCACTTGCTTTGGTGCAAGCTCCCGTGGCAAAAAGGGAAATTTAAAGGACTAGAAAGACAGTTTTTATGATTCATCTGCATGAATATTTCTTGCTTGTTAAGAATGAAATACCTACATAGAAGCTACTGTTTATACAAGGGCTGTGAGAACATTTCCTGCTGAGAAAGATCTCTCGCAGCCTCCATTTGCCCAAGACATTCCATACCTCAGAAAACCCATATGTAATACATTGTTATTTGCAATAATGTCAGTATGGCATAGCAGGCATTTGGGCTATTCCACCCACATCCCCTGTACCTCCCTGACCGCTTTGGTACCTTGAGGCATTCCCGCATCCACTTCTCCTCATGACACTACACAGTCAGCACTTCTGTCATCCATGGTTAGGCATGCAATCACAAAAAATGCTCAGTGGCAGGACAGGTAAGTGTGGGAGTTTGATAAGGCTGTAATTTCTGATAAATCCAATTACCCAGATGAAGCTGTCATAGTTATAACCAAGGTCTGGAATTCTTATACTATTTTCTGCCAGTGGTTTGGAGTGCGGGAGAGCTTAAACCTGTTAGCAGATATTTAGAAGGAGAAGAAGTTGCTAAAGAAGTGAAAAGTTATAAACGTTGTCTTGCTTTAAAAGAAAGCCCAGTTACCTCTAGAAGACATAATTTTGCTTTTTTTCCTTCGAGAGTCAGAGTTTGATTGATAATCAAAAATTTGTTCTGTCAAGGCCAAAATAAAAAATTATCATTAGCATCTCAGTTATATGAAAAGGTCCAATTGCAGTGAGCTGTGGTTTAGGGAGTTCATTTCCACTGTGATAACCCAATAGTGATGTTAAAATCAGGGACCGACAGAGAGAGTCAAGTCTGGAGGCTGCAAGCACCAAACTGGCAGTGCCTGAGGGTGGCAGTGCTAATGGCAACACAATGACAGCAGATCCAAGATCAGTCCAGCACCCACAACTGGTCTTCTCAGAGACAATGGGAAGGTTGAAAACTATTAATTTGTCTTTCACACAGCAAAACACAGTTCTTAACGTGTCCAGGCAACCATCCATCTTCTGCAGGAGGACTGGGGTGCACACAGGCTTGTGCACCTTCCATTTTCCCCTCTATACTACAGCCCAGTCCAGTCGTTTTGAACAGTTCAAGGTCTGGTAACTCCAGCTTTGGACCAGCTAAAATTAATCTGAACTGGAACTTGTTACCAATGTTCTTTCAAAGTGGAGCTTTGCATTAAGTATTAAAAATTGTCTTTTAGATCCATTTCTTTGGGAGTACGGCCCTACCAAGCCTATAAAAGTATAACAATTATAATGCTTCTACAATAGTATCTTCCTTTTCTGCCATCGCACAGATGCTTCTGCCAATGGGCAAAATTCAGGAAATGTTTCCTTGCTGGTAGCCAGAGATGCAAAAGTAACACATAGAAAATATAGTTTCAGATCTCTTAAACTATTCAAAGTGTGCAACTGTACATATTTCTTCTGAGATTCCAACAGGATGTCTTTTTCCCAGATAAATACGCAGATGCCACCATCCCTTTTTAGTAATTTTCTGAGAACATCCAGGGCCAGAAAAACCTTTGTAAATTCATCTTTTGAGATGAAGTAAACACTAACCAAGGAGAGGAACAGGAGAACACGCTTTGTTGGTCAGGGGCCTCCAAAGTAATGATCTAGACTGGTTATGCCATCTCAGCTCCATATTTGGGAAGTAACATCAAGTTCATCAGGTAGTCAACTATAACTTTAAGGTTTGCACCCACCAAAGCCCACCAGAGAGACCCCCAGTACAAGAGAATACATGCACCAATGGGAGGAGAAATAGGCTCATTTTTCTGGGGAAATTATTATCATCCATAGGTTTCTTCTGTGAAAACCAATGAATGTGTATGTAATATATAGCGTGTGTGTGTGTGTATATATATATATAGGAGCTTTTCTATATCCACATGCATGATATTTTGGTGGAAATATCTCCTCATGCATCCAACATTGTAATAAAGAATGCCTGCTTTCTAATACGAAAATTACAATGTTAGAGAGTTTACTTTCTTGCCGTTTTCAATAAGACTTTGAGCATAGAATATTAAACACCAAAATTCCCTGCGATGCTGCTTACTCTTAAAAAAAGTAGAGGATTGAAATTTACTTATTTTAGAAGAAAAATTGCATGGGGTTTTGTTTTTTAATAAATATCTGAAATTATTACCTTCCACAGGCGCTATAAATATTTCTTTTCATGGATTTGTGGTAGGAATTTAAAATGCATCCTGTACTGCAGGAGCCAGAAAAATGACTATGAAGCCATAGACGAGAGTAACTCTTCAGCAGCAAAACCAGCATCCACAATAACTTTGAGAATCCATAGGATTTGATATTCTTTCCATTAGGTCATACTTGCATCACATCAATGCTACCGATGAAAGTCAAGGGAAATATAGTCTTTCATAGCTTGTTAATACATTGTGGTGGTAAGTTGCATTTTAATAGATGTGCTCTCAGACATCTGAGTTGCAGACCACGTCCTGAGAGCAATGACAGGCTCTTCTCACCACAGACTCAGAATGAACAGGACTGAACTCTTAATGTCGAGGTATTTTAAGATAAAAAAAATTTAGCAGGGAATATAGTTGGATGAACTTGTTATTTCTCAAAACTGGCCCAAAACTTCTCATGACAAAATTAATTGGGACACAGCGATAAAGCGGCAGAGGAGGGCAAGGTTGGAGGAGAGGGCTCAGTGCATTCTGGTGGTAAGACAAGTGGAGGGCAGAGTTCTTTCTCCTCTCATCAGCTGGAAAATCTCACCTAGAGTTTGGACTCTTTTTTCCTAGTAAGAGCTTTTGCCTCCTTAGCCCTCATGTCTCCTTCAAGGGCAGGCCTGGTTCTCCAAGGCACCAGCCCTGGCAAAGTCAGAGGCAGGATCCTGGCTTTCCTTCACCATCACAATTCTAGCAGTGCTTACAGACTGTTACCACAGATGGCTGCCTCTCTGCCTATGCTTAAAGTGGTCCCAGTATTTTTATTTACTCTATATATTGGGACTAGCAAACAGCAGTGTGGTAATGGGTGGCCAGAGAATAAGAGAGAAAATAATAATACCTTATTATTAGCATGAATCACAGGTAAAAAATAGTTCAGCATATTGTATCTGTGTTTATTAAAAGAAAATCCACCCCCAAAGGTATGCACCTGTGTGCGAGTATAAGCCAGGTCTGGCATCTAGTCTGTTTTCTAATTAGTAATTAATTTCTCTGAAGTAATCACAGTGAACTAAAAAGGATATAAGGAAGAAATTCTTTACTCAGAGAGTAGTGAGGGACTGGCACAGATTTTCCAAAGAAGTTCTGGATGCCCCATTTCTGGAAGTGTCCGAGACCAGGTTGAATGGGCGTCTGAGCAACCTGGTCTAGTAGAAGCTATCGTTGGCAGGGAGATTGGAACAAGATTATCTTTAAGGTGCCTTCCAACCCAAACCATTCTGTGATTCTATGATCTTGAGTCAGCTGGATAAAACCAGTCAGGGAACATCCACCAGAAAGCTTGAGACACAGAAGCAAGCAGTGTAAACAAGCCTCCATGCTGATGGTGCTGAAGTAACAGCTGGCAGATCTTATTCCCTTTTGGTGAAAGAAAAGTCACAAACACAAAACAACCAATGCATTAAAAGTTGCGTAAAAAGCTAAATTCCTCTGTCGGCCTGCATCCAAAATCCCAGGACACAAAATGGCATTGTTAGTACATAAAAACTGCAGAGCAAAACCATGAGCTCCATCCACCTATTGTTGGAACAAGCTCTGTGTGAAGCCAGCCAAGCCCAAGAGCTTTCTGGCACTTTCAAATAGGTCCGATCTCCTGGCTGCTGCTCCTGGGATCAATTTTAGGGGCATCTGAACTCTGAACACCAGCTAGGCTGTCACTGCTAGATGGCCATTTGTTGTTGAGACAGTAGTGCCAAGTCTGTTGGTTGTATGGTTAGCAGCTGAGTGAGTCCTCCGTCACTCAAATACTCTCTGTGTTGCTCTTGTTTACCCCACTTTTCAGACCAAAAGCCTTTCACATAGGTCATATTCAGTCACCTCTTGCTTTCTTATATCATGAGACTTGCCAGTAAAATCTATTTGTTAAATAATCTAAGTGGCATTTCTGAAAACCTTTCTTAATGGACCAGACTCATCATCATAACCTCAGCAGCTGCATGTACAAAGCTCTGAGGGATTTGGGAGCAGTGATCAGCCTCTCATTCTCTTCTGCAGAAATCCCTGCAGCTTTATCATTCCCAGAATATCAATATCCCTTCTGCTACTGCATTAAGCAGCACAGTGTTTGGTGTTTGTTCACTCTCACTTCAGACAAAAGGCAAAATTGTGTGCCTAATGCAATAATTAGCTGTGCTTGTAGGGCACATAATGGACCTTAGATGAGGCTGGAAGAAGGTAGCAAAGGACGTGTCACCTCCACAGACACTATAGTGCTAAAGAACTGTGTTTAAACCACATTCTGTCTTTTATGTTCACACAGTCTTTCAGATCAGCTTAAGTCCAAGCTTCTAAGAAGCATTTTAAAGACGAAGCACAAGATTTTAAGCAGTTCTCAATGCATGGGAGAAGTCACTGTGAAGATATTGAACCTCCCCCCTATGCTTGTGTTAAGCCAGCATGTTTGTTAAATCACTTGAGTCTGCAGTCTGCAGGAATCAAAAAAGGCTTGTTTTGGTCAATAGGAATGTTCTTCTGCTGTCAAGCCATGGTTCAAATTTAGTTCCTCAAATGGGACAGATGCCAGTATAATTTTGGCTGAGATTAGACAATAAGGATGTATCTGAGACACTACCTAGCCTTACTGTAACTCTTCCAGTTCCACTCTACTAAATAAATAATGCATGTTTTTCTTACTTTGATAACTCTATGCTATAGACATTTATGTTCCTCTGGGACCTGAATCTGCAGCCATAAGATGAACATCAGCCTCAGGCACTTGAGATTATTGTCACCACACTGACAGTTATCCCACAGCCCTGATTGCTGAAATGCCTGGGAGTTTCAGTATTGCATTTAATCAGAGAAGTTTTAGATATTGTAACACAGAAAACTTGTACCAGAACCAATACAAGTGGGTCATTTGCAAACCTCAATAAACAAAACACAAGTGAGGTCAATAAACAATTGTTACAAGAAGGAAAAAGACACAGCTCAGCCATTAAGAAAAAATAGATAAAATTATGAGATTTTTTGTTTGTTTGTATATTTTTTAATTAATCTGTCATTATATGAAAGCCCAAGAAGTAAATAACATGCTGGCTAAACTACTTCATCATTGATTTTTAAATAGTCTCTGGTCATGGCCTTCTTCATCTTTGAATCTCCTATTGAAATAACTTATGTTCCAAGTATGAGGACTTATCAGTCCAAACTCAGAATTATGCCTGACTTAACATTTAAATCATATTTATTTCTGGTTTTGAGATGCTTGATTTTACTCTGTGCTTCACTTTGGACAGATGATACTGAATTTGCCTAGAGTGGCTGCATTGAAAGGAGTGAAAGATGACATTGCACAGATATATCTCTTTATTACCGTGCTTCTGAAATATATCAAAACATTAAGCACATGATTGAATAGAATACCACTGGGAAATGAACTATATAGCCCTGCTGACTTATGTTTGATTGCACTTAATACTTCAGGGCTGACTCTGCCAGAGACAACTGTCTGCACAAAGCTGCGTTGGCTCCTGCCTCCGCAGAACCGAGCCAGCCTCAGGTCGGGGCTGCAAAGCAGAAGGATCTCTTTCCCCAGTGTCTCTCCCCAAGGCATTTGGTCTTCCATTGTCCATCAGCCTCAAAGCCAACTGATGGCACTTAGGGAGCACTTTCTGGTGCCAAATGCTTACTTCATCCTAGCTGAGGAGAAAAGTAATTGAATGAGCAGAGTACCAGGGTGGAGGCAAGAAAGAGGAAGCTGATGTCAAAGGGTTAAGAGTGACTCTGCTCTCTTGCAAAAAGAGCTCCCAGTAAGCTGCCAGGCAATTTGGCAGTTTTGAAGACTCCTCAGGAGTAAAAGGGAAGCTGAGCTGAAGTTATGGGTGATTTTTAGCAGGAAGCTTTGATGTGCATATGTCATAGGTGTGGAAGAAAAGGGTGGGATGACCAGACTTTAATGTTGAGTGAAAAACTGCAAGAGCTCGTCCCACAAGCTTCAAAGGATGGAAGAATCAACCAGAAAATTTTCTGTTAATTCTCTCTGATTCTCAAGTGTTTTATCCTCCCTTCTTTGACAGGACGAGAGGCTGTGGATGCTACATTGTTTGTGATCTCCAGCCTTATATTTCAAACTGAAGCCTGTGAGAAAGCGTTTGCTCATCCCATGCAGAGACAGTCGCCACCAGCTACCAGCTGACTCAGCAGGCGAGAGCACTTTGTTTCCAGCTTAGTCAGCTTCTGATTTTACCTAATGATTGCAGTTCGAAGAATTAACACCAAAGCAGGTTTGCTTGCCACTGTTTAGTAAGTGCGCAGCTCACCTGCTGGTCTGGAATATTCACCACATTTTACTAAAGCTATGAAAAAGCTCCTGTTTTGTTAGGAATATACAGGTCGCAGTTGGGGCTCACAGATAGCATTACTCACTTCAGGACATTGGATAACAAGGCAGGCAGCTGCTATCTAAAAGAACCTGAAAGTACCTCTGAAATATATGTACCAAACAATACTTCTGCACATTTACTGCACCTACGCATGTACAAAAGGATTCAGCTATGTTTCCGACCAGTATCTTGTGCTCCATCTTTTGGACAGTAAACCTCCTTTTCCATCTATTAGCAGCTCTTTATTCCAAGGGGAAAAAAAATCTGAGTCAGGTTGTTTTGAATGATTCACTGTGAATAAATCTGACACATTTAGCCATTAACCTCTTCACAAACAATCCTGTCTTGTCAGTTATTCTTGAGAACAAGAGGAGAAATTTAATACATAAATAAATGCCTGTTTCAGGTAATCCATAAATAGGTAGTTAATCTCTGTTTGGCATGTGACTGGCTACATTTCACATGATACTTTTGCTGCTCCCCAGGCAAATCTCTTTAGAGATTCAAGCACAACAACACTGGACAAATAACATCCATCTAAAACCAGCCAGCATTCTTCTTCCTCTGCAGCTTTGACTCTTTTGACATGACTATAGGTATTCAGACATAGAAGGACATTGTTTGGCAAGAACCCTTCCACTGAAATGTTTAGTAAAGAAACACTTTCTATGAGCAAGCACTCGAAATTTTAAAGGATGTTCACAGTATATTTTCCCTATGCTTCTAGTATGGACCGGTTTTACTTGCTATCATATTTGCTTGTGCATTTTCATCTCTCCTTTGTGTAATGACATGGGAAAGAGTGTCAGGTGTATTTTCAGTCTGCCCTATTACAGGTTAATGGGCTGCAAGTGCTGTCAAATGACAAGGGCGCAAGTATGTGCAGTGTCTGAGGAGAACGCTGCCCTCCCCAAATCCCTACACTCTTATCCTGATGAAGGAAGCTAATATACTAATATACTAGAAACATATACTTAAGATGCTGAAAACACTTTCACGTGGGGCTTTCTTCGCTGAGACCTCTCAGTGCATCCAGGTTTCAAAACACTACAGAAAACACACCTTGACTTCAAGAACGTAAGAGATGACTTAGCTTTTCCAGTGCATTATTTTCAAGGCTCAAACGCAACCTCCTAAAAATTGTGGATGTTTAATTTAGGGTGCTATAAAAAACATGCTGAATCGAAGAGCATCAGCCATTTACCAGTCTGAGTAATGTCAAATGACCTTTATTATGTTCTACTGCCCTCTATGTTCAAGCACCATGTTCTTTTATAGCCCTTCTATTACTCTATAAAGTAAGGGAAGACAACATGTTTGCAGAACTTTTTTTTCAGAACACAAGTCAGGTGCCTCTAATACAGTTCTACGTCTTTTTTAAACAACTGATTTTAGAAAGTATGAGCAATTCTCCACTTTCTTTCTAAGTGATTTGACATTTTCAATTTCACTCACATGCATATGAACTTTGATAAGCATTATGATTTAAGAATACTTTCCCACATTACAGCAGCACTTTCACATGGGAATAAATGCAGACTAAAATACCAATAATTACACTGTAGCTAAAAGCTAAGCAGGATTAGTACCTGATATAGCATTGCTGCTGCCTGTTATTGGACAGCCACTTAACCACTGTTCTGTTTGACAACTGTAGAGTGTAATTATGTGTTACTATTTAATGTTTCCTTTGAAAAGTGCCACTACAAAAAATCTTTTTTTTTAATTTTAGAAAGACAAAAACACCTAAAAAAAAAACCTTGATGAGCTGAATGCTGTATTACAATCAAAAGCAAATCTGCACTAACTGAATGAATGTAACAGGGATTTAACCTGGAGAGGAGACATAATGTCTTAATGTCTTCCTCATTCTCCAAGTGGATGTGGTGGCATAAAGAAAACACGAAATGGAGAAGAAAGCAGCATGCTCTGCAGGGCTGAGCTCAGGGCTGGAGGCAGAAAAAACAGGTTCTAATTCAAACCTTCTAACTAAATCCTCATGCACCTTTGGAGAAAGCGTAACCTCACTGCTGCAACTTCACCAGTTCTGGAGTGGAAATAAGAGTTTCTTTTTGAGAGGGTTTTAGGAGGAAGAGCTGGCTAATCCCGCGCTTGTGCTACCATCCACTTTTCCCTGTTTCAGCCCCAAATGGCAATTTGGGAATCATGTGGGGCAGGACTGCCTACAGACTCTACCCATAGCTTTGAGAACCATCTTACTTGCATGAGCTTTTGCCCAGGGCCAGGCTTGCTCTGCCTCCCTTCCCCATGAGGGAAGTGGAGGCCAGCTGTGCCTGAAGGCACTGTGCTGTCCTTTCTCCTTAGCCTGAGCACAGCGCCCTAGAGACCGAGCTCCTCTGCATTCAGCATTTGGTAATGGGGAACGTGAACAGAAACAGAGGAGACATTTCAGATGCAATGCAAACCCACCAGAAAAGGTCAGGAAAAAAGGTCTGAATATGGTTATTGTGCGTTTCCCTGATCTCTCACTCCAGACCCCTTGCTGCAGGGCTATTTGCAGTTTTTTCTTCACCATCTGGTACAAACTGTCGTGTCCACCGGTTTCCAGAATCTCAGGCTCTCACTGATTCTGAGCCTAGATGGTGCCTGTGACAGAATGTTGGACTAAGTACCCTGGTCTGAGCCAGAAAGAGAATTCTCATGATCCATCCTAGATTTAAAATTACAGCAATAGTTAAATTCTAAAGTGAAAACACTGAATTACCTACTTGCTTACAGACACATTTAGACTAGAGCCCAAGAACTACACTACCTTGAACAAAGATTGCCAGTCTCGTGTTTATTTGATTGAAAAGCCCTCTCCAATAATTCAAGACAATAAACTTCGGGTCTTGGAAATCAGATTGTTATGTGACAGCACCCCCCTCTCATTGTATATCCTAATTGAATTTAACATCACACTGCATCTCTATAGAAGAAGACAATGATAAATTTTATTTTGCTGCAGAATCCTCAGAAACATCTCTGCTAGATCGCAACTAGATTACTCTCTTGACAGCAATGATAAATGGTCATCATTTCCATGTGTTAAAAGAACTTTTAAAGTAATAAACTAGTGATCCCAGTGCTCCAGTAAATAAGTACACATTTTGTTAGTCCTCTGTCAAACCTAACAAAATGGCTACACTGTGATTGCCTTTACCGGAGGCAAAGCCAAGCACTCATCAACATGTGCATTGGTTGTCGCTTTAGATTCCTTGACAGGACACATCTATCCTAGAAAATTTAAAATTATATGTTTTCTGGATGCTTGGACACTGAGGACAACTTGTATAGAATGGCTTGTTAACATGCTTTAAAATTCTCTTTCCCTTATAAACAAGGTAGCATCATTTAAACTGCATTGGAAATTGCTTAGGCTAATTCCCCAGAAATGCCTGGGGATGGTTCAGGACACTGATACTAGCCCCAGGCCAAACACATTCAAAGGACCATTCCAATGACTTAAGAGCATGGACAATCACAAAAACATAGAAATATTGCTTGAAGATGGCTTAATTCAACTTCCTCATTGAAACTAGACCATCATTGTCACTTGTTCAGGTCTGTCATTCCTTTGTCGAGCCACATCTTGAAAAGATCCAAGGTTGAGGTCTGACAGCCTCTATGAGCTGCTTCACTACACTTCTGGTGAAGTCATTTTTCTTACCATTTTACCTGGACCTCTGAACCCCAATCTACAGGTATTAACCCATGCTACACTGTCTAGAACTACTCTGAACAGTTTTTTGGCAACTGAACACAATTTCGCTTATCAATCTATTTATCATAAGAGATGAGCAGAAGCCCTGGGCCTGGGCTCCAGGAGATGGATGAAGACGAGATGGAGCCACAGCAGAAATAAACTGGGTGTGGTTTCATGGCAGTTAGGCTTGATGTCAGGAGAACACCTACCCTGTCAGGAAAAATATCCATGTCCACAGGAAGACACAAGCCAGGATGTGCAGGATTGCCAGGTTTAGGGCATAGGCAGGGCTCACAGCTCTTCCATCAGCCACAGGTTTGGCATTAACCCTCTTAGGTCAGGGATTTTTTCATGCACATGAGCTATTGCATCCAATAGACGGGGTGAAGAGATGAGAGGTCAGGCAGAGCATGCAGCTGTGGGTAGCCAGCACTGCACAGCGTGCCAGCGCTGCTGAGACCGAGGAATAAATCACGGTGCTGTCTGGCATGGAGCCTGCTGCTGTAGAAGTTGTGCTGAGCAGTGAGTACTAAAAGCTATGAGACATGGGGTTAGCTCCTGGTCTTCACACTCCGCATTTAGGCTTGGAGCCGTTGCAGACTGTGCATCTTCAGGCTGAGGACTCTCACATGTGCATGCATCCCTCCCCCCCACGCTGGCCAGGGAGTCCTCTCAGCCTGCAGGCACAGGGTATGCCACCACCTCTCCTCTCTGCAGCTATGTCAGGCAAACCCAACACACTTCAAATTGCATCCATCCCCTCTGAACCTGTTCAGGAACCAGGCATCATCTCCAAGAAGATCTGAACACCTTAGAATAGAGGGAGACAAACTAGGGGGCTGGGAGGAGGTGGGGGGGATGTGAATATCATAGAAAATAAGGAGTCAGCAAGTCAGTGTTTTTAAGAACACTGGTGTTGCTGATCTTTTCCGTGGGATGTTTACCCTACAAAATACCAGTTGCTACTGCTGGGCCTTAGGTAAACATGTCAAATTTCACCATATATATATGAACACACTCACTTACTGTATTAATGCCCTTTAATTTTGTGTAAATACTTCTAAAATTATATGAGTCTGGATAATAAAAAAAAAAAAAGCAATGTTTAACCTCATATCAGTCTAAATTCCTAAAAAAAATCTTCACTTTGAGATCAGTGCTGTTGCTGAAAGTTAGTTCAACACATCAGTCAGTTGGGCATCAGAAATAATGCCACATGATCTGCAGAATTAAACACAATAGTACATTTAATTTTGACAATACCTTCAAAGCACTCATCAAATATTTCAGACTCAGTGGACACACAAAAGTAATCTTTTACAAATACAGAGGAAAGGTTCACAGGGCTTTTTCCCAGCCCTTTGGGAACATAAGGAAGAGACAGGCATTAGCTGTTAGCCTGAAATCATTTATCCCATTCTGTCTGGCCACATCAATGAGCAGCATGATTTCAATACGCTGCTAGTATGAATGATGTGAGCCTCAAATCTTGGGATAATCATATTCACCCACAGAAAACTGAGCTCAGATGAAAAAACACTCACAGCTATGCCTTCATCTAAAGCTATTAGTTTGGTTTCCTATCCTCTTATTTCTGGGAAATCTGTCCATCAAATTTCAGCTGCTGCTCAGTTCTGTCTTCACAGATGAGCAGCACGATATGGAGCTGTCATTTGCCTTTCATCTCTAGACTGTTTTACAGGTGTGTGATTACAAGAGAACAAGTGGGTGAACTCCTGTTCCATTTCCCTGGAGGATGCAGATCGTCTTTACATAAGCTGTCACAGCTCCTAAGGGCTCCTCCTGCTGCTGGCTTTCATCCAGTGCTGTAAATGGACCTTCCTTGTCCCCAGAATGAGGCTGTCCAGGGATATCCTGTGCTGGCACATGTCTCCTGCAGCCACAAAGCACAGGGGGAAGAATTCCTGTTTTTTTCTCCAGATTCACATTTCAGGCATCTTGCACAGGGCTTCCGACATTGCACAAATTTGGCGAGATTATGGGACTCTGCAGGTGGACTGCGAGCTTCTATTAAGCCTGTTTAAAAAACACCTGTGAGCAGTACAAATCTGAGCCAAGGGAAGACAAAAGCCAAACGAAAAGCTGTTTCTCCCTTCATAAATTCTCACGGGGAGGAGCAGTTTCAGGTATCCATAAAAGTGTCCCACCAGGAAGACAGAGAAAACCAAGTTTTGGAGACTGGTCCAGCTCATCATCTGGAATCCAGACACAGCTTGCCTGGCTCCTGGCCCTGCTCCTCAGCTCACTTTCTTCTTCCAGTTGCGTCGTGCAAGCCAACGAGCAACTTAAATCAGGATAGATGCAGATAACAGACTGCATCTCCCCTCAACACACTCACACATGGCTGTCACTGACTAACAAACTAACGTGTCCCACAGCAAGGAGCAGGGCTGTGGCCCTACTTTTGGGACAGTTCTGCGATGAACGGGTGGTTTGGGAGGCTTAGAGAACCACCATCAAAGGCATTGGTGAAAAGCAGGTTTTAATATAAATTTCTGAAAGGGCAACATAACAGAGTTCAATGGCAAGGTTCACTCTATTACTTACCACATAGATGATGCACACAAAGGGAAATCAATTTAAAATTATTTACACAGAGACCGGGAAGGGTGCAAATGGTACAGATGCAAAAAGATAAGGGAACAAAAGGGTTTAGCAAACACTTAATCATTGACTAATTTGACATTCATAAAGTGATTCTATAGGGTTTACTATAATTATAACAGTGAGTGAATTATGGATTCAAGATAACATTCATGCCATAATCAATTCAGCCACATGCACACAGACAGAAATGCATACATATATATCTATGCATGCAAAGGTACCTGTTGCTGTACCTGTCCATAGCCCAGTCAGCCCTGGGAGCAGATCCCTGGAATCCTTTGGGTCATTCCATCTGGGTGTAAGTCACTGCCAACTACTGACATCTGCTCAGTTTGAACTAACCAAGCACAATTACATCTGTGCAAAAACAATATGAAATCATTTCCACGGCAGTTATCTGAGTTTGTGCCTAAAAAGGCAACAGGATCAACCTGCAAACAAACAAATTTATGAAGAATGACTCTTTCATTTTTATACACACATATAAATATGTATATTTAGTAGTTAGTGTAGCACTGCAGACACAGTGCCAAGTAAAATGTCATCATTTTTTAATTAATTCCTTGAGAAATTCCTTTTTGAGGAATATGAAGAAAACTAGAACCATGAGAAAACTAGGAAAATGAACTCTCCATATTCCTTCACCAATCAATTACAGGATAATACTGTCCATTCCCTTTAGTATCTATCCATGGACCTGTAACAGCATTCCTTTTTGTCTAGTCCATTTTTGAAGCTGCTGACACCTTCTGCCTTCATTAATATCCAAGGCAATGAATTCCGGGTTATACCCACTACATAAAGACATAATTTCTCTTATGTTGTGTAAAATAGTTTCTCACCAGTTTCAATGACTTTCCCAAGTTTTTGTATTTAAGGAAAATAACAGTTCTGCTGTCACCTTAACCATATCTCCATGATTTGGTAAGCCTTAGCCATACACTCCAAAGCCTTCCCAAACTGAAGTCCCAAGGTAGTCTGCAGCTCTTTCATCCCCCCTTACTCACTTTAGTGATCTTCCCTGTACTGCCCTGAATAAAACAGATATCTGAAATTTGTAAATGAAGACTGTCTTCTTGTCCTGTGTTTTCACCATGTTTGTGGTCCTTCAGGCTAATATGTTTGACTTTGTAAATTAGATGAGCTAAGAGATGTGGCTCAGCAGACAGGTGGTAGCTCAGCAGGCTTCCATAAAAAGCCAGTCCCTTTGCTCCAAATCTGTCCAGGTTTTGAAAGCTAGTCTGTGACAGAGAAAAGAATTAGCCTCTTGCTATGCTTTACACACTGTCCATTTCTCCCAGAAGCAGTGACCTGTATTTTTTGCTTTAAAATGTTCATCTTCTTTTGAGTTAAACCTAAGACCTACTGAATAAGTATTCATAGCCAATGCCTTTAGAATATTTGCTGCACAGGAAGAAAAATTCAAGAAGAAACTTAAAAGTATCTCAGAAAGGATTTAGGGGTTTGCATGTATGCATATATGCATGCATATGCAAATTCAAGAGGGTGTAAGACTGAATATTGGGCTTTTAAAGATGCAGTTTATCTTGGCAGCCGAGATATTTGTGTTTACTGGTCTTAAAGGACACACATTGCTGAAAGTCACTGTGGTAATAAGAAGCCTAGGAGTAACAAAGGATGAGCCTTGGAGGAAAGTAAAATTGTTTTCAAGCAAGGAAAACAATTAAGCTAACATGTCCTGTACAAATCTTTGAAGGTGTTGGGTTTTTTTTCCTTAAGATTTCACCATAATTGGAGAACCAGGCCCTAAGACCCACAGTATACATTTCTATTTCTATCTAATTTTTTGAGAAATAAGTTAGCCATGATGGCTTTTCACTGGAGAGGGCTTCTGGAGTGCTACATTAATTATTAACTCCACGTAGGCATTGATCATTCCTCCCCATCCCAATCAATATTGATATTGAATTTAGGTTTAAAAAAATTTTCAGTTTGTGACTTGTATTTCATAAGCAAATGCACCGACACCTACTTCAGGATTCATATTTTGCACTCTGTGGCAGAAGGCCAGGTATAAGTAAATTAATCAGGTTATTAACTTGGCCTGCACTACGAATTACAACTCTGCACGTGGAGAGCAGAACACCTGAAATTTGCCCTTCTGATCTGCAGAACAGCTAGAGAATTGGCACAGGAACTCAGAGGCACAGGCACATTTTCCAAGAGCTTTGAAAGTCAGCCAGCACAGCAGCACAGAGCACATGCCTGAATCCAGTCAAGTCAAAATATTTTATCAGAAACCCATCAGCAAAGGCATTTTGACATTTCTCCCACAGACACAAACTCTGTCCTGTCACTGATCTCTCCAATCCATAAGAAAAAGCATGACTGACCATGAATATTATCATATCAATAATGAAAGTATCACCTGGTGTGTCAGATGCTTTTGATGAAAGTAAAGTTAAGGAGGGACATCTGGGGCAATTATGCATTGTCAAAACATAATGAATATATTTGAAAAGCAGAGCTGAAAATAAGCTGCTTGAAACAAACCTGCCAAAAGAGTCAAAGGCTTCACATTAATTAACATGGCATTTGGCACATCACGTGGCACATTTGGCATTCCTGCAGCAAGGCCTGTACATGGATTCGCCCGGCCTGTTGCCCTGCTCTTGGTAGTAGCTCCTGATTAAAAGTCAGAAGAGGTTGGAGTCTGGTGCTGAGAGTGACTCCTCTGCCATCAGGAGAGAAAATGCAACAAGTGGTCTGAATAACACAGCAAAATGGTCATGATAAAACACCACCCATTTATCAGGTGGAGAAAATACAAAATGGAGATCTGGGAAGTGCAGAGCATTTCATCTTGGCACTTGGTCACTGCTAGCACTCAAGGGGACTTAGATGTCGGGTCTTCTGCATCCCCTCTCCTTCTTCCTTGCTGCAGGGTGAGTGCTTGGAGGCAGTCACTGCATAGCAAGCGCTCAGGGCACAACTCAGCACTTCCACTCACTGGCACTCCATGCCCGTGGACAGGAAAGTTTCAGTTTGGTCCACGCTGTGGAAGTATTTGCAAAGAGGGGCAAAAGCTAAAACTGGGGTCTATCAGCAGCTCATGGAGTCCAAAGGACATTGAAGTGAGAGGAAAGATAGAAGCTGTGGCACATAATGGAACTTAACTACAGAACATTTCTGCTTATTTTTGCTTTTCTTTTGGTGTGCAAGTTCAGAAATACTTCACACTCTTTAGCTGAAATCACAGAACCTTGAAACTGATTTACTCTGGGGCCAAAACACAAGTTCAGTAGTTTTAAATGACAACTTTTAATTAGTTTGAAACTGAAGTAGTTGAGACTCCAGCTTTAAATAGGCTGTCATATACAAGAAAATGTATGTGATTTGCTGTGTATTGTTTTAATGATATAGTGCAAGAGTTGCACATAGCATTTTGATATATTAAATGAATGGTTTCTGCCTTATAATTTCAGGCTGTAAAATGAAATATGTGTAAATATAAATAAATATATGTATGCATATACTTTTAAGCACATAGACTCCAGCGCTGACAGCATAGAAGTAATAAGCTCTTTTCAAACCTGTTTAAAACAGCTGTCAGCTTTGGCTGGCCTTAAGAAAATCAAGAAGAATGCTGAAAAAATGAGAAGCAAATTGATAAAAAATTGAAATCTACATTGGGGGAAGCAAATATGTCAACTGAAAAACACAGTTTCTGAATTCTTTAAATGAGTTGTTAAATAAAACCACAGTCAATTAACAAGCCATTCTTCAGTTGCACAACAGATAGCTCAGCACGGCCCCAGCTCGCCTTGGCCCCCACACTACGGCACAGTCTGTGTCCCAAGACCCTGCTTGTGCAAACGCACGTGCGTTCCACCAGCTGCCATCACTAAATGAGTACAAATAGACAAAAACACTGCAAAGGACAGGGGAATCTGATGAGAAATCATTAGCTTAGGTCAGGTTACCTTCAATATTTCCATACAAATACAGGTAATTTGTGTATTCCCTCTCAGAAGATTGCCTGTGATGGGTGAAATACACTCCGCCTTTTCTGATTCAGCAGCAATTACCATGTGCTTCACGTTTGGTTGATTACCTCCTAACTAGACTCTTATTAAGATACTGTGAAGAACACCCCAGTCCTGGTTCCTCCTACATGGCCCTTTGCACCAGAATTGTGTGATGGGCTGTTTGCTCCATTAGCAGGCCTTGCAAACTCCCTGGGTAGCTGCTCCTCCACCACCATGAAATGGGCAAAACTACAATCAGTATTTCATCTGAGATGGGAACAACTTCAGTAATTCATGTCCTTCTTCCAACACTACTTACCCTGGCCAGTCCTTCAGGGGACAACTCAGACCCTTGCTCCAGATTACAGTATCCCATGCTGTGACTGCTACTCCATCCTAGTATGTTCCCAAGGAATTAGCTTCCCAAGCCCACTGCAAAGGCAGAGGAGAGTGAGACTTCTCTTGGAAGCCTTCCCAGAGTTTTCAGGCCAGAGGTAGGGTCCTGTGCTGTTCACAACCTGGTAGATCAGAGGAGAGATCAAACTAAAGCAGATTTGCCCAGATTTGATCAACTTTCAGACTTTTCAACATCTCCAAGCTATGCCACAGCAAGTCAGAAGTTTTCAGAAGGCTGTTATGGATGTAAAGTCTAATGATGGTGAACAATTCTGAGCACTTCAGCTGTCTATCCTTAGCTCACTTTCTTACCTCAGAGAGGTACACGCAAAGTTTCACAATAAACAAACTGATATCTAGTAGGAATATCTCTTGTAAAATTACAAACTCACAAGAAAAGTACCTGGCATAAATACTTAGCACCAGCCAAGGAAAAAAGAGAAGAAAAATTAAAAGCTCTTATCAAGATTCTTCTCATCCTCCTCCTGTACAAATATAAACATCAAGCAACTTGAATCAAAATTATTTCCAGACCTATTGAAGACTAGTACCTGAGATTTCTTTGGAAGGTGCTGTTTAGAGAGAAATGTAATTTTGGGGAAGATTTAGGTTCCTCAAAGGAAGACTTCATCTCTCATCTAGCCCACCATTAATTGTACTTCCCTAATGAGATCATAGTACATGGACACATTGGGAAGGAGTTCTGCATTGCAGAATGGAAAATAAATGCAGTTTCTGTGAGATGCCCTTATTGTGAGTAAAAAGTAAATATCCTTTTAAAGACCAGAGGAATTCTCTGTTCCTTGGATACCTAACTACAGAAGGCTTTTATTAATCAGTAATCTTGCCCTGTTCTACTCAGCTGCATAAGGATTCCTACGATTAGCAGTACAAGTGGAGTATTCATACTGCCTGAGACAGCACAAGCAGCAGGTTCATAAGCCCACAGGACTGGTCCTGACTTCTACATCCCTATCATTATATAAGAAGATGCTGAAGCGACCCTGCACACTGAGATTACTGCTTTGTCATCATTTCTTACTCAGCAACTTTGGTGAGGTACATTAAATTAGTTCTAGTAACTCATTCCCCTGTGATTCCTGAGTTTTTCAAACCAGCATTTTCAACAGGTTTTTCTCAGCAGCAAATCTGGATTTAAGCTTAGAAAATTAATTTAGTCCCTGAATTGTGAATGTCAAGGCCAAGAATCACTGCATTATCAGCAGATCTAGAAGACAGCCTACATATGGAGAACCTATGTTGGCATAAAAGGGAGAAGGGAAATAGGCACAGTTCCTAACTTGCAGCTTCCCACTGAGGTTGAAGGGCAGCTGAAGTAAGGTTTGGGCTGTCTCTTCTACAGGTACTTCTGGGTGGTAATTCAGGAATCCAAATTAGGCTCCAGCTGTGAACTACCTTCAGAGGATCCCCATCTTTCCACCAACCATAGCTGGAGGTCTGGGAGACCATCCTAAATCTCACACCTAGTATGATTCATAAGGTTGGTAGTTTCAGTCAGTCCCCACACGTGCTATCCTTGGGTCTGTGGCTAACTTACAGACAGTATTCCTTTCCCTAATATGGGGAAGGAAACCACTCTTTGTCTCAGTGATCTGGACCCATTTATTTCAACACTGTTCATAATCTCTCCTGTGACCCCAGGAAAAAGTGGAATTCTAAAGAAAGTGAACTTCATTAATTAAACCACAGATTTTTTTTTTTTCCAGAACTATTACTGGAGTGCAAGAAATAGAAATTGCAAGTTATCTGTTACATGTCAGGCGATCTTGCCAAAATATTTTCAAAAATAATAATTTCCTGATGCCTAAGTAACACAGTTTGAACATCCCTTTCCAAACACATGCTGTGCCTTTTTAGACACATTTTTTCAGCTCAATTAACTGCTTCTCTGTCACAAGCTCTACAGTTCTGCTAAGAAACTTCTCTACATAAAATTATCTCAGCTGTCTTCATTGGGCACATATATTTATTAGGCATATATCAACTTAACCAATATGTCTACTTGATGCAATGCAGTGCAGCACAGAGAATCTCAAAGCAGTTCCAAAGAAATCAGAGAGATACCTGGAGCTGCATCAGCTTGTTCTTCCCACAAGACTAAGGTATCCAGCCTTGCAAAAGTCCTCATCACTCTGCACTCAGGCTGCTGCTCTGGCTCTGGTTCCCTAAGTAGGTTGTTCATCAAACCATGTTACACACATATCTTCTCCCACTTGATTTCAAAGCAAAGTTTTTCATTTATGGAGATAGGCGAGAGCTAATGTAATTCTCAATAAAACCAAAGCTATTAGTCCTACAATCATTTAGAGAACGTGGTGAGTATGAGACAGCAAATCCCATGGAAGAAGCCTCCAGCCAAAACGTGGCATCTGGTGTTTCTGTGCCCTAAGGTGGTAAAGGCTTCTTCCTTTTTCATGTTAGAGACTCAGACAAGGCAGCCAGGTAGCAGCACAATACTTGGAGCTGTGCTCCAAGAAGGAAATGTGACAGGCATAAATTAACACTAAAGTGAATAACATTCAATTATATTGAGAAACACTAACTTTAGCTGCCTGAAAGTTTAAGGCTGGCTTTTAGTCAAAGTAAGGAAGCTTCCTCTTCTGTGGGAGCAATTTGGATCCTTAAAGCCTAATACTCATCCCAAGGTAAGTTTCTAAAGTAAATTGAATGAATCATTATTCCCTTATTTTTCACTGGTAAGGACTACCACCACATCTTTCAGATCCCTATCATATGGGTTTTCCTCTAAGACCCAAGACAGAAAAAAGTCGGCCTACAGGTTCCCTTTTACAGCAGGAAGCATCACACACAAAGTCACTTCTTATTCAAAAGCCTTTCACTGAAGCCTCCTTCAGTCTTCTCTCAAGACGTGAACTGAAGAAAGATCACTTTTTTTATTTCCATTTGCTGATTTCTATTCATCTGTGGTAAAATTTTGCAACAATGTCATTAATCAAAACTAAATTTAAATAAAAATCCTATTTCATTATCTTTTATTGTTGGTACTATTGCTCTCATAATGCTGAATAATGTTAATGATGTGTTTGTGTGCCACCAAATGATAAATTAAAAAGCATCTCATGAGTGGAACTTCTTGTTTCGCATTGAGCCCCGGAAAGATTTTGCTGGATTAGGTATGGTATGGTGTATTTTATTGCAAAATACTTCAAATTTTCTTTTTTGTTTGCTGGAAAGGCTACTGACAATTATTTTATGCAGAACACCAAAGAGCTGTAGCCATATACGTATCTATATAACTCAGTTATTAATATAGTCATGAGGCAGGTAGAACAGTTATGCACATCAATCCTTTTGCAAGTAGTTTATACATTTCGAACAGCGGTGTTGCATTTTTTACAAAGCCTAATTCTAAGAACAACCATCCTTTTGTATCAGTGCAGGCCATTTTGCCAATCTTGTTCTTTTTCCACTTTGCTTTTATCCACTTCTACATGCCTTTTGTATTTCTGTTTGATCCTATTAGCACTGAGATCAATCATGACATTCCTGCTGGGAGCAGAATGGGATGCTATCTTTGTGATGTCTAAATCCAATATTTGACACCATTTTTCTTTACACACCAGCTGCAAACTGGTATCTGGTCTTCTAACTCTTCACTTTAAGTCTTTCATTGTTAGGTCTTTTTACCATTTAAAACAAATAATAATTTAAATATACAAAACTTTTTGAATAATGCTACCTTTTCTTAATATCCTAGAATTTTTGTACAGTTACTTTTCTAATCTCAATTCATACATACACAAGCATGCTACTAGTTTATTTACAGAAACTCTACTGAACAGAAGGTCAATTCCTCAATGTTTTTCACAAAATCTGAGCAAGTTACCTGCATGTTCCCTGAATGTCCGTGGGTTTTCAGAGTGCATAGAACACACCCACTTAGAAAAATATATCAATATGGATAGAAAAAAATATCCAAATTCAGCCCCTCAGATGAGGAAAAACAACTCAAAGATTTGCAGACTGTAAAGAGGTCTTTCTTGAAAATTTCTTATTGACAAACAGCTCCTTTGTCACAATACTGTGAAATGTCTTGAGAAATGGACTTATAGTCTTTACACAGGGCAGAAGAGAATTTTTTTTTCCCTTTAATACCAGCTCACTAGTAAAAGGAAAGTAATTAAAAACTATGCATAGTCTCATATCATTTTTACTGTCAAAGTGGGCTTGGTGCACATACAGTTGCTCATCTCACTGAACACACTAGGAAAATTATTTTAATAACGAGTACTTGCCACTGCATTGGTTTTAATCCAGTTAAGATTGATAGTCGGTGAAAGAGCAGCGAGGTAAATGCCATTTTAATAAAAACCACTGTTATAACTGATTTCTGCTATTTCACTACTGCAACCCCCTTCAGCAATACAGAAAATGAAAGCTGTTTCTCTGGTGCTCAGACCCAGATTTCAGGACCATCACTTCTCTAAAAAAAACCAGAAATATTTTCATTTGCGGTTTTCTGAAAAAGCGGTAACTTTTGTTGTAAAACAGATGTCACAAGAAATTTTAAGCTGCCTTTTCTGTTGGACTGATATATAAGCACACAATTCATTGAAGTTTTAAGTTCCTATGTTACCACAGAAAGTAAGATATTTCTGACCATGGCATTCCATTTGCGTGCATACAAACAACCCCATCTTTCAGGTATTCCATCTCACTTTTCCAAGAGTTAAACTCAGGATTTCTACAGATTCCATCAGGTTTACTTAGACCAAGGCTGTTGCATCCAAGCAGTTAGAAAATAAACCATGAAGCCTGTCTGGGGATATGAATTTGATATAATTTGGATCACTGGAGGACTTTCCAGAAGATTGGAAAATCGCTAATTGCACACCATTATCCCAAAGGGTAACCAGAAATACAGAAATAAAATGACGCTGGGAAAAATGAGGGGGTCATTTAGGAAGGTATGAAACAATCAAAAAAGAAATGCAGAAGTAATGCCCATCGAGATGGCTTTATGGAAAACAACTTGCTACCAGAATCAATTTTACATCTCTAATGACATACATGATTAGTACATGAAAGTAATTACATAAACACAATATGTAAAAACCTTATTATTGTCTTTGATTTAATATTATCTTCAGAGGGGAAAAACCTCAGATCCAGAGGGTCCAGCACAACTCATTCACAAAGTCCAAAAACCGAAAATAAAGAGAGAACTGGAAAAGATATTAAGACATGACTTAGTCCATCCCTGCCCAAATGCTTCACTGTCCCAATGTCTTTCCTGCAAGGGATTTGCCAAACTTGTTAAAATCTTTCATGACAGGGATTCCTTCAGATCTTCCATGTCATTTCTATCCAGGTTTTCTGAATTTTTCTGCACGAGAACATATCACTACATCTAGCCTCAGGTATCTTTTCAGTCTGTACATTTCTTTTTCTTGAACCTGGATCTCCATCACTTTTAAATGGAAACACAGGGTTACCTGAGACACAATGTGCTTCCCTAGGAAGGACAGACAGATGAGGGGGTTAAAAATGAAGACCACAGTCCACAAGAAGTGTGTGTTCCTGCGTAGCACTATCCTATCAACATCAGCCTGTCAATCACAAATATTCAGACTATGAGGCAGACAAAAGATCTTTTTTTTTAAAGTTATTCTCCTAGAATTTGTATTTGAAAAAGTATATATACTGCATAATTTTAACTTACATTCTAATTTGCCATTGGGGTAATCTGAGTCATAACTTTTGGGTTTTTCACTGCAACCACTAAAACTAATAACTGTTTGTCGGTTGTTTTTTTCTTTTTAAAAAACGTGAACAATCTCCTGTACTGACTTGTGTCCAGGAGCAAAGGCTTTGACTGAAAAACAAACTACTGCATAATTTAAAAACTACTGTTCTTCATAAAGGAGCTGGCAATTTTGAAATGCAGTGCAGCTTTCCAGAAATAAGTGGGAACTACACAGATATTTTATCAGACAACATATAAGAAAACGAAAACCATCTCACACTTGTTAGCAGGCACAGAGGAGAGCAGGCATCACTTGGCAGCTGAGGGATTGAAGCAGCTTCCTGCATCTCAGGGCTGTCCAGCAGCTGGAGCTGCTCTGAGTGTCATTGTTGGTCACCAGCAGTGCTGGACCTGAGGATGTCCTAATATAACCTGACCCTCAGAAATTCGGGAACAAAGATGTGTAACAGAGACAGCCAACATCCAGGAAATAAGAGTGTATATAAAGCTCTCGTCTCTATGCCTGGGGATCATAGAAAGGGTTGGATTAAAAACGAATGGGAAGGTGTCAGGAGCTCTACAGCACAGAGTTTCATACAAAGTCACCCCCTGGGATGACTAGGAGGAGGGTAGTCACTGAGATATCACACTGTGTCTGTGCATGGTTTAATTCCGTTTGACTGCCACATCAAACATGCAGCTCATGTGAGATGCTAATGACAGGCTTCTGCAATGTAATGCTTTCAACAACAATTTATTAGCTTGGATAGGATCTAGAAGGGAATAAGGCATTATATCCATGAGAATAATCGAAATAAAGGTTAAATACTGTCAAAATGCAACCATGCTGTTCTCATAACAAATCTGTGGGGGCTTCCACCTATTTAAAATTTTAATACGTTTTCAGAGCTCTCAGCAATGCTTGTGACTAAAATGTTGGAAAATGGCTCCTGGGAGAACAAGGTGCACTGGTTTATGTATTATTCCAGTGCTGTGGGCATTTAGCAGCCACCTGAAGTAATCAATTATGATGGGGAACGACTTCAGTGTTTCTGTGCTGTAAGACTTACGCAGAAAATCTTAAACATGTAAATGATTAACCAGGTTTCATCAGATCTCCTTGGGGTGTTAGGCTTCTCACAAGTTTTCTGATGGAGCTCCACTTTCCCAGTGTGCAAATACACACACGCACACTGTTAGCATAATGTGGTTGCCACAGAATTTATTTTAAAAAGCAACACACAACACAACCCATTAGAAAATACTAGGAGATGGTGGGTGAAAAAAATAGCCCTGGTTCAATTCCACTAATGTTAGTGAGTTCTTGATGCAACACATTTGCTGAAACCATCCACAATCAATTACTGAGACAGAAATAGGAGCACAGAAGCAACTGCCTTTAAATAACAGTCTGTTGATGCACTTAAAACGGTTCCTTATTTTTTTTCCATAAGACACAGCTTCCTATGGCTTTTCTTATGGGGTCATGGGAGCTTCTCTAAGAACAAGCATTGAACTCTTTTCACAATATGGCAGAGTCCTGGTTAAATAAAAAGTGTTTGAAGGTTGTTATGAAACATGCCTAACATCTCTCCCCTTCAAGGAAAAGCCTGTGTAACCAAAAACTGCTGGTGAGTGCAATGAGATGCACTCAGACAATGCCAGGTTGCTCAGGCACTAACTCATGTTTGCTGCGGTTCTAGCCTCAGGTGAAAATCCTCAAGATTTAGGAGTGTTACTGAGATGTTCTGGAAATGCTGTGTTAGCCTTTCCTACCAGTTTATTTCCCCAGTCTCACTTTCTATAGCTAAAGCAGAAGAGGTTGTGGAAGAGCAGATCTGTGCTGGCCATTCATGCTGCTGCCTGCTTCCCACTTCTGCCTCCACGCAGGGGTGGCATCTGCCCCAGCCCCACATTTCAGCCCCTCACCAGAGCTCTGCTTTGAGACTACTGAACGCTGCACAAACCAGACTAACACAGCTCATTTTCCTTCCCATCACACTGCTCCTGCCAGGCATCAGCTGAAACCAGCGTGCAAAGCAAAGACCAACTATTATGCAAATAGAAGAGAAAAACTTACGGCTTAAGTTTAAATCTGTAAAGCATTACAGATTTAAAGAAGAAATAAGGTTGACTATACAGGATGAGTAACTTAGAAATCATGATGCCTGTGTTCACTTCTTTGAGTTACATATCGCTGTAATAAAATGGTAAACCAAAATATGAAATAGATACTGGCGAATTAACAGGTTATTTAATATGAAATTAACTGAATATTAATATGATTACTGCTTGTTTTCAAGTGCTACTTCTTTTTATACGTAAGGTTTTAGAATTTTCAGAGTATATGGTATTTCCAATCCTAAACAGTTCTCTTTCATCATTTAACAGAAAGGCAAAGTGCCTGGGAGCACAAGAGCAGGAAACCTGCACTACAGAATTCCCTCTCAGAAGGCATTTAAATTTTATGTAGTAAGCAAGGCCTATGACAAAAGTATGTGTAATGTAATGTAATTGTATCATTTCTCAAAGTTTTACATAATGACTTTCTGTTTCTAAATAATACTTCATTATTGGGAGCAGGAGAAGGTAATTGTTCTCTGGGTGCTGCTGTTAGCTCCTAAGGGCACGATCAATCCTGCTGAGACATATAATTCATGCACTGTTTGCTTCTGATACAGCTACATTTACGAAAGCAATGCAGTGATTAGATTCCTCCAGAATAAATGTGTCTATAAATCCATGTGTTGTAAATATTATTAACAGCTACATCCAGTAAAGGACTTGAGCCACTGACATGAGGCTGAGGCAAAACTAACAGACCTCCAAACAAACCATAATTTTTTTAAAAAAAATCTCCTCTCTACTGTGGCTTAACCCTGGACACATTTATAGTCACAAGGCACCCTCCTATCTGCTGTAGTCTACTCAGTGCCTGGGGTGCTGCTCCAGCTTCTGCTCAGCAGGAGCTTCTCAAACCCTTTTCCCACATGAGGGAGACCTGAGTCACTGCATTGAGCATGCTTCTGCCATGCTTTTTGAAAGACTGAATCTGATAGATTTTTAACACAGCAGGAGCAAAATTAGATGCCTTCACAAAAGCAACCAAGGACACTCATAAAAAACAGTGGCTCTTTTATCAGCCACTGAGTGCCCATGGAGAGAGATCACTCCCTGCAGCACCTCATGCCACAGGAGAATAGTGCCTTCAGCTACCTCAGGCTAGATATGATTGTAAGTAATGATCCAGGTACTCATAGAAATTACACTATCTAAACAAAGGGTAAAATTCATGTCTACAAATTCAGACATCTGCAACAGATCTAGCTGGAGGAAGATGAGTGTTTTAGGGCATAGTTCATCTCATTTAAGCAATGAACCTAAAACTCACGATGTGCATCACTCCTTGGGATTGCTTTTCCCTATATTGACTATAAAGGGAGCCCTAAAAAGCTAAATCACATATAAATGTATGCACTGCAGACTGCTAAATTTAGCTGAAATCAGTTTTGCACCAAGTGTTTATTAATAATTTAACTAACCAGAAACATGGATGAAAGTGAGTCAGTGCATTGTTTAAATATTATTTATGTTACCATTGGACTGTGCAGAGAGCAGAAAGATGAAACAGGGATTGAATAAACATAAATCTTTCCTAATCATAGAGAAAGCCATATTTATGTATGTCCTTGTATCCAGAAATACCATATTGATTTTCCATCATTTCCACATATGCCATTAATATACAGAAATTAAATTCTGAAGGCAGTAATTTTTAAAAGAGAGAGAGAGAGAGAGAAAGTAGGACTTCGATAAACCTATAGGATTCCTGTAATAGTCCAAGGAGGTTTTTACACTCAGATTTGTAACTACTCTTGTTATTGTGTTCCATAGAGAGTGTCAGGGAACCTTCTCAGGACATCAATATAATCAGTTTGTTTCAGCACATTTCCAGATCAGCCTTGAAGAAGACTAGTACTGTTTACTTTACTGCCTAGAATGGCTGATTCTTAGATCTTTCTTCCCATTTGCAACAAAAGTGTATAGTGCTTACAACTGCACCAAGTTGTTTGTTCCACAATGGCCTATTTCCAATGTATATAATTGAGGAAAAGACCACCTATATGAAGGCATATTTCCAGGGTTCATGCAGCATCCCGTAACACAGTACCTCAATCCCATCTTTGCAGAATTGAAACCTAAATATCCTGCAGGATGACATAGGAAATGTTATATTTAAAAAGTAAATGAAAACTACAAATTTACTTACAAATTTACTGCAAATACTACAAAATTACTACAAAATCTCCAATGTAATTGAACCATATATCACCTCTTGTTGACACTAGTCTCTAATTTGGAATATGTCCTCATCCGTTCCATGAATTTCACTAGTATATTTTTTGCTTTCTTTGACCCACTGCCTGCGTTAAAGGACAGCATCATTTACTGTCTTCTGAGTCTTCAATTTGCTGGTACTTCAGACAGGCATGTATTGTAATTTTCCTGCAAATGACCCATTTAAGGAGAGGTAAAGATGTTAAGTATCACAATGCCATAGAAAGAAAAACAACAAAAATCAAGGGAAACTGTTGGTAAATCCCCAATCGGGGTTTGCAGTCCTCATTAGAAAAAACAAAGATAAGAAGTAATCCTTAATTGAAAGAAAGCAGGACTGGGAGATCAGCACTAATAGTTCATCTGTTTCACCTTTGCTTCCTCCCTGAGCAAAACCAGTTGCAGCATAAATAATGTTGACTGTGTTGCCTGGGGTCTTTTTTAATTACTCATGTTTTAGCTTTCCTCTTTTTGCTACCTATTTCCCATATTAATCACAGCATGCTACCTTTCTGTCTTTCTTTCTTTCTTTCTTTCTTTCATCTGCTATCTGCTTTTAAATTTAATTTTGTTAGTGTTTTTGTTTTCCTGCTTCAGCTAAGCACCACCTCATTCTCATGCAAGCCCTCAGTCCAAGTGGTCTCTCCAGCGTGAGCAGAATTCAGCTTCACAGCAGAGGCACACCAGAGTGCCTTTTACTGTGGTGGATGAAGGGGATGTGTCAGCAACAAGGACGAGCCTGTGGATTTCAGGGAAGAGCTTGACTACTCTCAAAAAGCAGAAGTGGATGACTGTCCCCGCAGGAGATGGGAATAGGGTAACAGAGGTAGTTCTACCTGGAAAGGCACAGACAGAGCAGGCATCTTGGCTATCCACCATCAGACAAAATCTCTCTGCCGGCTCTCCCTTTGCCCTTCCAGCCACCTAAGTGTGCACTTCCAGCTGAATTGCAGAGGGCTTAATATATTTGATTTCCAGTTTAACAGATTGGGCCCACTCAAATCTCTGAGCAGTTTGCAGTAGTTACGTAGACAGCACCCGACCAGGAGCATAAATATAAACACACGCACTTGTATGGTCCTCAGTTACCAAATAGAAATGATAACCATTTCTCTCACCCAGTGGACAATCAACATCAAAAACTCTGGAGGAGTACATGTGACCCCACCCAAGTCATATTCAGTGGTGTACCCTCAACCCCTTAAAAACACAGCCACAGAAAAGCTAATTATGCTGTCCAGATTAATGTGTTGCAACCCCAGGTAGCACTCTGAAGATTTAGCCTCCAAGCTCTCAGGCAGTAATTTCCCTGAAGGAAAGGGAACAGTCGTGCCAGCTCCTGCAATCCTTCCACTATCAGCAACATACAGCAGCTCCAGTACCATGCCAGAGTCCGTCAGGGTCTTTAATAGGAGAAGGAACCACAAGGGAACAGAAAATCTTACTGACCTTCCCTTTCCCTCTGTATTGTGGGATAGCAGCCTGAAGGAAGCTGAGGGGTGGCGTGGTTTAACTAGAGATAGCCTGGCCTTGAAGGATATAGGGTAGGAGTCCTCCCAAGGTCTCTCCCACCCCTGCTCCCTATGACTGCTGACTGGTCAAATCAGAGCACTCCTAAATGCATGTCTCATTTCAGATTCTAACCTCTAACCAATTTAAAATGCATAAGAAAATTGTTTTAGCCTTACCTCTAACTGAAGAATGTCTCCCACCTTAAAAAGATCTATTCACTTAGCACTTAGATGACATTCCTAAGCCAAGTTCAGACACTATATGGATTGTACTCTTTCCTTAAAAAGTTTTCACTAAAAATTGGTATTCCTTTTCATTTTCACAGGGATTTTTTTTTCTGAATCTCAAGGCCCTTGGCAAAGGTAAATAACTGCAAAATACACCTTTTGAAGAGCACAGTTCTAGCATCTATGTGTTGTATGAGAAATTGGTTATGAATGTATAATTTAGGGCTTCAAGGAAAGTTTTAAAGCCAGGTATAAATTAAGGACCTAATACTGTACTCACTGAAGTCTGTTAGAACATGACTGGACTCTAAATGACCACTGGAGGTTACTGTTTCCCCACAGAAATTCAATGAGTCAAGCATTATGCTAATTCTTTTCAATTATTAAATACAGGCAAGCTTAATATCAGTGGCTGCAAATTGCTCTCAAACATAGCCAGCTTCGTTAAGTATGTTCCAAGGTGGCAGAAACTGGGGGCAGAGGAAGGGTATTTGGGTGTACAAGCATAGAGATGCAGTCGAAGAAAGATTTCTCTATTATTATTATTATTATTTATTGTATGTATTATTTCAGGACCTAGAAACCCAACATTTGCTAGGTTTCTGTTGTGTGAAGAGCTCTACAGGTTGGAACTGCTGCCCTGGCCTTAGCAAGGCCCAACAGGTCCTTACAGGCAGATAGGAACCCATCAGACGGTATCGATTGGTGAGGCAG
Organism: Melanocharis versteri; assembly: GCA_013397845.1. Classification (NCBI taxonomy): domain Eukaryota; kingdom Metazoa; phylum Chordata; class Aves; order Passeriformes; family Melanocharitidae; genus Melanocharis; species Melanocharis versteri. The sequence continues at coordinate 503,422 of VZTG01001540.1, forward strand.
ACGACAGCATCCACACGCCAGTGGCACATCCTCATCAGGTCCTGGCAGAAATTACAGACACTGAGGGCTATTTTAAGGGAAGATCCAAGGGGGGACAATAAAGCTGTTTTGCACATATTTACAGAAGTTACTTTGCAGTGCATTGGGCAGCATGAGCTTTATTGGTGTACCCCTGAAAAGAGGTGAGCAAGTAATCTTGATTTTCAGGGACCAGGGGCAGCAACCAACATCTTAAGTAGGAATGAGAGCTGCCAAGTTGGCTCATATGACTGATTAACTGTTTTCAGGTGTTAGCCACTGTGGGTACCTTGTTTTATTGCCTTAACACAGCACTTCACCTTGTAAGAAGGTGTTTTTTTAGGATAGATGCAGTATCATTCTCCTTTGCCCATATTACTTCTATCTGGAGCTTGTAGTACAAATTTTTTCTGTGCAGAAGTGGAAAACTTTCTGCTGTAAATTGAGGATAATAATTGCCTTTTTTATGTCTCACTTTCTGGGAGGCAAGCTCTGGGAGACAAGGGCTGCCTTTTAATTTCCATTTGTGCAATTCCGGTATGATAGATCTGGACAAGGGCCCCTGGAAACTCCTTCAGTACAAGTAGTAAAAACAGTAACAAGGTAATCCTAACCTCTCAAAATATCTTCAAAGAGTCAACACAAACTTTAATGTTTCAAGTCGTGTCAGGAAGAACCTAATGGCAGTTTACCCACAAAAACCTGATGTTCCTCACTATTGGCAGCCAGAGGCACCTAATGGCATGTTAGAGGCAGCACAACAAGAGAAGATCAATGTGACACAAAAAGCAAAAAAAAAACCAGCCCAGTGGTGTGTGGAGAAAGCATTGTCAGGCTCAGGGGAAGCAGCTGCTTTGTCATCGGTAAGGCTCTGTAAAATACCACAATCTGAAAAGAACAGAAGAATTTTAAAAATAGTACTCCATTTTCCCTTCTTTAAAGATTTGTCACCCCCATCATTTTCTCTTCTGCAAAGTTCTGCTCTCTATCAAAGCCTTTTAACTTTAATATTAAAGTGTCATATCACCTTTTTCCTCTTTTCTTTTATTTGGGGGGTGTGGGGGAGGATTTGAATATTTTCCTTCATTGTTGGATTTATTTTTTCCAGTCCAAAGCTGGTTTTGAAATTCTAAGCAGGGTTAGAAGCTTTGGTAGAAATTCAAAAACCCTCTGTTTATTAAAGAAAAATAAAATCTGTGATTTAAATCTCTGTCATACTGTGAAAGGGCATTAACATACTCTTTTCAACTGTTTCATGAAAAGTCTTTCAGCAGGTAAAGCAGGATTAGGCACAAGAGAAAACTCACTTTCAAAGGTGTTGAGTCTGGTTGTCTCCCAGATACATTCCCCCAGTGCAGAGTGCCAGCCTCAGTTTGGTAGAAGGACACAGGGTCTTTCTCCTTCCAGTTGTCACTTCGAGTCTGACTGAGTCTGGCAGTCAACACAAACCATCACCTCTTAAACAGGTAGTGGATAAACACTGAATGACAGACTGCGGTTGATATGAGCCATTTCTTAACCATTCCACCAGGACCTGAGTGGAAATGGTAATAGGTGGGTTCATATTTAAAGTAAATCACTGCTAGAGCAGCAGAAGTCTCCACCCAGAAACCATGGAAAATTATCCTGATGCAATGAGCAAAGGACTCCAGGAGCAAACTGTCCCCACTGGCAAACAGGAAACAAATGGCCTACCAAGCAATACTTTTATTAAAAGCAGAGAAACAGGGCAACAATAAGTCATTCTCAAAGCATAACTGTAATGTATAGTCTTTTCTTCCAGAAAGAGACCAGCTACGGTAGCTGGATGCCTTCCCCTTTCTCTGCCAGCATCCGCCGAGCGTGCGAGATTTTAGAGCCTTCCAAGGCCCCTCTCAGCTGAGCAGGTTGGCTTCGGGTGGCCCTGGGCTCTGCTCCATCACCCACGACATCCCATCAGCCCTCCACAGCCACGCACCTCTGTTCCCACATGGCACAGGGACAGCTCCAGCCTCCCTGGGGCTGCAGAGCACCCGGCTGAAGCGCCCAGCTCTGCCCGCTGCTTTCTGACCAGCCCATAAAAGAAAGCAGATGTCACCCCCCTCCGAGAGCAAATACACATTGCAAGTTGCCCTGGAAGCATGGGGACATGCTGACAGCTTTCCCATTTCTCAAGAAAAGTGATTTCTGGGTGGGGGTAAGGAGGAAACAGGCGGGGGTGAGGGAAGGAAGAGCATGTGGGAGTTGGTCCCCTGGCAGAAGTGCGAACAATCACGTCCGGATGCTCAAGCACAGTCACGATGCTGAAACTTGAAAGGAAACAAGAAAACTGAATTAGTGCCTTACTGTTTCTTTTTTTGCAGGTCTGGGAGCTCCCAGGGAGTAAAAACGTAGCCTACACAAAGCCTAAACAACATTGTGCTCCACCAAGGGGAGAATTAAAAAAAATAATTTAAGGCTTCCTTGTTTCCAATGGGAAAATCATTCCTTTCTTGTACTGCAAGTACATCTTGACAAAAAATGATGCTACTGTTAAAAGCTCATGCAAAATTTTGAAGGAATGATTCTCAAGATCCTTAAATATTTACTTTACAGGACTCAGTTAACATCTTTGATGCAGAGAAACATAAGGCTGATGGAGACAAGACCAGCAAGTTCTGAACCAGCTCTTGTAAAAGTAGAATTCTCTAGAGCAAATAGCACCATTATCCATAAAAATGACATTTCATTTACTGTAGCTTTTGTAAGAATGCCTACTCTGTTCAGAGAAATCTGCTGTTGACTGGAAAAGCAAGTTTTCAAAGGCATGACAGGAATTACCTGCCCTTCTCTGTGTCTAGCATTTACTTTTCTCCCTTCGTTTAGCTGCCTTGATAGCAACACTAATTTAACTAAATTACTGCAGTCTAATCAGGCAGAGACATTTATATCAATAAAGAAGTTTTAATACATATATATCTGGTATCAACTAATACTCACATCAACAGATTTAATATGTTTTTATTTCTCCCCAATCACTGAGTAAAGTCTTCAGAATAGCTATAGTAAGCACGTACAATAGTTGGCAAACTTTCATATCAGTTTGATATGATTGATAAAATTGAGATTAAAAATGTCCTCCAGGCTACTAACAGACAGAAAAGTTTTTAAGGTATCAGATGGTATTTTACTGGTGGATTTATTTCAACTCTAAAGCTAGACAGATTTCAGACAGTGCACACTGACAAAATGACACATTCAGTGGTTCCACTTTGACTGTGACCATTACAATATTGCTTGATCCTGTCACTCTTATTCCAGAGATAATTCCTTTTTCTTTTTCCAAGCAGAACAAAAAAATAGCGTGAGCCTGCCTTTTTGTTCCACCTTTGGGCAGCACTAGGACAGGGGAAGTTGGCTCATGATGATGTGAAATAACCAATAAATAGATGGATATACGACAGCAGAGCTGGCAATTATCAGTTGATAATGGAACTGTCAAGGGGTATGTAAGAAAGAAACACGTCTGGCTATGCAGAGTCCTGAGTAATCCATAATTTTTTATTGCCTCATCTCCAAATAGTTTATCTTGTATTCAATATCATATAAAACTAAGTTCATAATAGAGGGGCCATGAGTCAAAGCATTCTTCAAAAATTTGGTCTTGAAATTTTTTATAATATCTTGATAAATTGCGCAATTAAGTTGGTTGTATTTTCTTAAAAGTGGTGGCAGTGGCTGTTTGAAGCTTCGAGCATGCAGAAGCCATTCTCATGAAGATGAAAGGAGGAGCAGAGAGCAGAGAGCAACTCCTCCATTTCAGAGAATGCTCTTCACAGATGCAATCAAAGCCATCTAAGATTTCTTTGTGAAGAGGTGAGAAATTTTTCAATTAACGATTCCCACTTCCCCACTAGCTAATCTTGACCTGCTAAAAATTGTTGTTAGGTTTTATTTGAGGAAAAAAGTTAAAATTTCTGTGTTCAAAGTACTTTGTTATAAAATTTAAGCAGAACCACCATATGCTTTTATCTGAGCTGTGTGCTCTGAAGATTTTAAATTTTTGAGATTTTAATTTTGCACTGTAACCAAAAGAAACATTTTTAAGACCTGAATATACTCCCAGTTACTGCTCAGGGTTTTTTTTTTCCTCTCTGACAGCTGAGTTTTGAATAGTTTGGTTCAATGGACGTAGAAGTCACGGGTGGAGACAACTTGCAACGTGATATTTCAACATGGTGCCATCTTTCTTCTCCAAAATGAGTTTTCTGCAAAATAAATAAAATTCAAAAATTCAGGGAAAATACTCCATCTATGTTTTACTTACTGACTTTGACCATGTTATTCATCTTTCCTCCCACTAACATATTCTCTGTTTCCTACCTCTATTTTGATCTCTTGAAGTTTGCTAAAATAGGCTATCTACAAAAATACTACATGAGAGAAGTCAAACACCTGAGTAAAAGAAAAACTCAGCTCATTAATAAGTTGCTGTGCAGGAGAGGTCACCCTTTCCTTGCTGAATCATTGCCATGTTCTACAAACTTACCGTGAATGTCTCGAGACAGAAGTAATTACTGTAACATTTTAAAGCTTCAAAACTTTATGAAAATTTTAGATATTTGATGTTATTAGTCCTCCTAAGTCTGAGACCATGAAAGCTGAAAGTTTGTCCAGTGAGAACCAAAGAAATATGTCCCCATAACTCTGATACAGTAAAGCTTTACTGCCACCTTTTTCCAAAGCACAAGTTAGGGACCCTATTAAAGGAAGCATGTAAATTCATAGCTAGCTTTGCTTACTTAGAAAGGAATAAAACAAGTCTTACTCTTTATCACATTCTTCCATCTGGAAGGCACTGGCAGCCAGTAGATTTTAATCTGAATTTTCCAGAAAGATGGTATCTACTTGATCTCTTTTGATAGAGCTCTCTGTGGAAATAGATGTTATGTCAACAAAATCACTTATTTTTATCTTCGAATGATGTTTTGAAAAAGATGTGATGTTAAAGGTTTATTTCTTAGCTGAGAGAAAACATAAGAAGGAATGGGACTATTATTCCATAGTCAATCTAAGTCTATATAATTTTACCTTCTTCTCTGGGTTATGACTTTCACTTCTGCTGCCAATAAATTTCAGGTTTATTGTGGTTGGTGTTGGGTACCTCAGCCCTGTTATGGCTGGTTATCTCATTCTCAAGATCCATTTGATACAACCTAATCCATTAGTAGTTATTTACCCACTTAGGACCACAGCCATTATTTCCTCTCTGATACATGGACAGACAAAAATAGCAGAGAAAAATCAGGTGACAGACTCCACATTGTAGATTTCATAGTCAGAAGTCTTCTATGCAATAAGCTGCATCAACAAAACCTAAATTAATCATAACTGACAATTCTTTAAATATATAAATGAATAAATAAATAAATAAATAAAATATTCAAATGCAACAATGACACCCTGGGAGTAAAGAAGAACAGTTCAATGTTTCTCTCAGGAGAGACAAATTAAATGCCTCACTCTACAAGCAGCAGAGATGATGAAACTTGGTGTACTGCAGATCTGTATCTCAAGTCTGTCCTCTCCTCTGGACTCTCTGATGTCTAAGCAACATGATTTCACATCAGCTTCTCCCCTGATGGGGCATGATCCCGCTGCCTCCTCTACCTGACCAACTATTTTCACATACGCATTTATTATTTTTCTTATCTTTACATTTCTGACAAACTTGGATGAAATCGGCTCATGTGTCAAAATGTTTGGGGCCAGTGTTAGCAGGACTGTGGACAATTGATCACCAGACAAATGCAGCATGTTTTCATATTTCCTCAGAAAATAAAGCAAGCTAAAATGAAACCTGTCTTTGAACCAAAAGTCAGACACACCTGTTATTTTCAGGGATAAATGGGTGTTGGAAGTGGGGGGAGATGAACAATGAAGTGCGACAACACATGAAATTATTAAGAAAGAATTAAAAGAGGTAGGGTTTTGATAGAGATTAGAAAAAAAGAGGAAAAAGCCCTACATCTAATGGGGGGAAAAAACTGCTGCCATGTTCTCTGGAAATGACAGCAGGACTCTGCTTTGCAGCAGCCTGAAAACAAAACTCTGTGGCCTCCACCCCACGGATGGTCTGAAACTCATTTGCTGGGAGTGAGAAAAGGAGTCACAGGCACAATAGGTGCCTTGTACCCAAGTTCTTCTGTCACTCATCTGTTAGTACAATTTTCATCTAAATGATTCTCAGGAAACTTCTGAAGCTCACAAAGGAGGAAAAAAATAAAACAGAGGCAAAGACACTTGCCATTTAAATAACATTTCTCCTTCTTTGAGCGGTTCCCTGAAAGAAGACAGAGAGCTGTTCACTTTTACTTACTAATAAAATAATATGAGTAAAGAAAGTAACAAACAGCTTTTATGAACATTCATTCAGTTGGGGTAACAGACTTTCTATACAGGATAGGCACCAACCCTGGAAGTATTCAACACCAGGTTGGATGCGGCTTTGAGCAACCTGGTCTAGTGGAAGGTGCCCCTGCCCATGGCAGAGGGGCTGGAACTTGATGATCTTTAAGGTCCCCTCCAACCCAAACCATTCCATGATTCTATGATAAATGTGTGTTTGAATGCTACCACTGTTCACAGCATGAGTAGAATCATTGCCTCCCTGGGCTATGATGCTCCAGAGTTTCTTTGGCTATTGCACTGTGCTTTACTGTGGTTGCTCTTGAATAAGAACAAAAGGGGAGATTATGGAAGACTGGGAAATTACTGGCTTAAGTCTAGTTTCTGTTAGTGCCTGACTGCTGGCCTGCATGAAATTAATCTATCTACATGACATTTTATTATCACTTTAATAACTAAGATCAATCTCATCTAGCTGGCTCTTTGAATAACATGTAAATCAGAGTACTACCCTAGCTAGAAATGGGCCAAACTAGTGCCAAAATCTGTATCACATTAAGCTTTCAGCAGGCTCAATTTCGAGGCACAAATCTAGACTGGTATCATTAATATTTTACAGCAGAGGAGCAATCCTCTCCCACAGTGAGTCCTGGTAGGCCAAGCCCACATGTAGGAGCCCCATTTCCACTTGGAAATGTTGAACTCAGTCCCTCCTCCCATGGAGGCAGGGATTGTAAGGAAAGGCCCTCACTTTCACTGTGTGATTGCTGTGGTGACAAAAAAGGTATTCCTTCAGCAGCATGAGCAGACACAGGTTAAGGTATAAAAGGCTAGATGTGAGCCCCAGTGGATGTCCTGCCTTTGTTCCCAGAAAGGAAGGAATGTGTTACTTGTAATCCATGTCCTCAGTGATAGGCACCTGCCTTGTACCATCCTCAGCAAGTTATGTAGATATTTAACTGTAAAACTCTAATACCTAAAGTTGTACAGATGAGATTCTGCATATGAGATAAAAACACAAACTCTATTTAAAAGAAACAAATCCATTTTAAAAGAAACTTCTACCTGTTCCATCCATCTCTAACTAAAATTTACTACCTCGGCATAAAAGTCAAAGTTTTAACAGGGATTTGAAGACTGAACTAAATCAACTTTTCTTATTCTTGAGATAGAACCCTGTAAGAACAGTGCCATTTGGTTCTGTGCAGCATACTCTGAAAGGGTTTTTACAGACATAAGAAATCAGGCTTAGCAAAATAGTGTTTTCCCTCCTGAAGTACTTAAAAGCTTTGCCCGGAATGCACACTTGGTGATTTGCTGTAGGACTCACACCAGTTCAGCCCTCTGCTTGCCAGGACTGGCAGCACCAACCTCTTCAGGTCACTCCCATGACTGCAGCCTGCCTCACGTTATCCTGAAAAACACTCCCAGAACATGCTGAGCAGGGAAATTATAATGCACAGGCATGACTCATTTATGCACAACAGTTCTCCAGAAAACATGAGGCAACTATCAGAAGAGTGAGCCCTTGTGGGGTTGAGTATATGGCAAATCTCTCAAGCTTTACTTTCATCCTGATATCAGTGCTGTGGGTCTCCGAACTTCATCAGAAAAAATGCTTATTAATGATTCAGCTCTGGGAACTCCAACTGATGTAAAGGAGAACATGTACCCTTTGAAAAAGATCTGATAGAAATCTTCTCTTTCAAATGTCTCCTCAAGACCTACCTCTGCTGTGACATCTATCAGCCAGGTAATGATCCTTACATGCTAACAGCAGTCAGGGACAGCCCACACATCTTATTAAAGGTGTTTTGCAATGACTCATAAACACCATGCTGGGCCCACAGATAATTTATATCATCTTGTGTTTCATCCCCACCTTCTTTCCTCCTTTACTGTCTCCTTCCTCTCTAAACTTGTTATATTCTTTACAAGACCTGTCCTTCTCTGCTACTGGGGCAGTACAAGATGGTAGTCGGATGGCCCTCATCCTGCAGCTGAAGTTCTGCACTGATGTCTCTGGGGGTGTCTGTGTGCACATACTTACATATAAATGCTCAGTGGCAAGCATATACATATATATATATATTCATGTGTGTATATATATGTATATGTGTCAGCACATATGTATGTGTATATGTGCATATATATATACAGATATATACATATACATAAACACACACACACACACACACTGTCCTTGCACCTCCACAAATACCCTCTCCATTCTCAGAAAATCTACCTGGACCTTCCTACCACAGAGCTTCCACACACGAAATAATTCACATTTTATTTACATTTTTAAGCCTTAGAAATCAAAAGTAAACAAGCCCAAAATTCTCTTAAGAAAATTTTTAGTATCTGATGAGGAGAATATTTTTGTTTTAAGTGATTTGAATTCGTTCCCTTAAATATATGCAATTACATTATTTGAAAAATGAAACAGGATCAAATAAGAGTTTACATCTGTCAGACAAACTCTCTTTAAGTAAAATGTTCAAACACAAAACTTTTAATACCTTTTTTCCCCTTGGAAGTCACACAAAATAAAACTTAGAACGAGATGTCATCATTCTAAGTGAATTTCAGGAGTTACAGAATCACTGCTTGTTTTACTACCTCTATATACATTGTAGAATTGTTTACAATATGAAAGATGTTTGATAATAAAGTGGGAGGTAAAGCATGACAAACTAAGCTGAAAATGGCTTTAGTCTATCAGTGCTAGGGACAGGGCTAGTTTATTGCTATGGATGACAGCCAGCCCTCTTTGAAATCAGATGGAATTTTGCCACCATGACTTCATCCAGGCCACTGTTCTGGGACATAGACCAGGGTCTCAGGTCTCAGTTTTATTATCTGGCTTGATTACTTCAACCTGTAACACTGGCGCATGGAAAAAACATAAGCAATAATGAAATATCAGCTCTTTATCACATTTGGGACAGAAATCTTTCACACAAGAGGCCCCATGTGTATACGGGACTCCAATAAAGTCACTGGTGCCTTTGAGAGCAGTTTTATTGATGACACAGCAAGCTCCCAGTTCACTCACGAGTGCAGTGCACTATTCCACAGGACTCCCTACATGGAGCCTACTGCAGTCAAGACTACAAACTTCTCCTTTTGGATATCCAGCTCCACATGCTTCCTTAGGAGGCTGTCAGTGACCTTTCTCCAGTGCATGAACACATCTCCTTTAGGAAAGAGCAGCACAGCCTCAGTCCCATTAGGACTCCAGGCTTGACAGACTCCTGGTGGCAGTTTTGAACACAGTACTTCTTTCCCTCCCCACCTGAAAGCTCTTTAAAAGTTTCACATCCAGCTGAATGCTACATCAGTGGCAGGTTTTTTTAACAAAAGCAGCCAAGTGAAGCCGAAATGAGTATGGTCTAGGGGTTACAATAGAGATTTAGCAAGTCCTTGGAACAGCCTTCTCCCACCCCCATACATGTCAGAGCAGCCTTACTGCTCACCCCTTCCGAAGCCACCCTGCTACCCAGGGACTTCACCCACCTCTAGGGCTGTGGGCCACAAACCCCCAACCAGGAGGCAGGTAAAAGCTGATGCAATGCTTCCATCCTGTGCAGAAGTTCCCTGAACAAACCTGAATTCCATATTGCCTGAAATAAACACCGAGTTTCACGCTGTCCAGACAGCACGAAGCTGTCTCCTAGAGGAGGCACCTCTGTTCACTACTGCCCTCAGATTCCAAATAGCATTTCCCTTATCAGATAAAAGGAGTACTCTCAAAATTCACCATCATCACAGTCCAGGTGAGAGAGTATCAAGGTCAGAGACAGCCAATTTGTAAAGCTAAGTTATGCTAAAGAGAACACAATACTGTATGTTAGATTATGCTAAAAACTTTGCTGCTGGAAAGCCTCTCAACATCTTTCGGTGTCTCAGAACCGATCTGAAGGTGAGGATTACTTGTCACATTCTGTAAATCAGGCAAATGAATCGGGTGTACACAGCAAAATGGCTTTTTTATTAGAAGCCCTCAGTTGTCACTAAGATGGAGCAGCTGCTCAGAGGACAGTAGTAGCTGCTGTGGCTGAGACGTTGCCATTCTCAGCCCCTGTTTCAAGTCATTTCTGGTATTCTGGAAGCCATTATCAAAATTATGTGGCAGAAATCATTGCAATATACTCAAAGAAAAATAAATAAAGGAACAGCTGCACCAAGTTGATGATCTAAATATATAAAAACTATAGAAATCAGGTTATTCTAGTTATCTACTTGCTTCTTGGACCATATGATGTATCTGCAGCCAAACTTCCTGGCTAAGTTGTGGATTTTCTTTAAAAAGTGGCTCATCTTCCTGACTAAAATCTGAGCTGGCACCTTGGACATCTGAGCCGTAAGCCACCCAAAAGCCCTTTTCTGTCTCTAGTGACACACAAAATTTAAACCAGTGAACTATTTACTGCTGTTGCTGAACTGCAGACCAGCTCTAAGTTTTCACAAACACACTAAATATTTTGCATAATAGAAGAGTTCAAATACTCTGTTACAATACAGGAGAAAAACTCCTGACTGGAATTTAAACAAGCTCATTAAACCATACTTGACATGCCCCCAGAACAAACTAGACCTAGGGATATTCCAAACTATGTCCTGAAAAATCACAACAACAGAAATTACTTCAAAATAACATTATCTGTGTATAAATCTATCCATCAAGACTGAATTAGATCCCCATTGAATATAATGACATAGACTCACCACCTTCATCCTTCCTTTGCTGTCTCCTAGAGTTTGGTTGGGTTTTTTTTAATAATCTACAGAAAGGGACAGATGTTAACATCCTTCTAACTAGCAGGCTTTCCATATATCCTTATGCCCATAATTCACCTTCAGCACATCTCAAGTACTGCTTTTACTGTCAGAAAAAAACCCCAAACCAATAAACTTCCTCTGTTCTATGAAGAAATTTTACCTGAGTGTGTCAGCTTCCACCTCTTTATACTATCAGAAGGAGGAAGACTGTCAGACCACTTCAGAGGTGGGGAACGGCAAGCCAGGGCTGAGTTCCCCAAAGCCCCTGAAACTGGGACAGGGATGAACCCAAAGTGTCCCAAGCAAATCCCTGGGGTTCACCAGACACCACTCTGGTTATCATTTGTGCAGCTTATTTCACAACGTATTCATTTGAGAGGGAAAAACATCTGTCAACTTGCAAAAACTGATTAGAAAAATCTAGAGGAAACTGAAGCTTCCACCTAGACTCCCTAAAAGAAAAAAAAAAAAAAAGCAATAAATGCCTACCATTTGGTGCAATGCAGTGTATTCCAAGGGCAAGAACTTTTGTTCTTCAGAATTATTTTTATAATGTCACCTCTGCCAGGGATGATTTAAGAGCTTCTAGATAAGAGAATGAATTTCATCAGAGGCAGAGACATCACCTCAAGTCTCCCTTCAGCTTCCTGATGAATAAAACACCCTCCCCAGCCCTTTCTAGCACCTCACTGCTACATTCAGAAGTGAGAACTTTAAAGCAAAGAAAATTATTAGTGTCTCAGAGTAAAAGCCATCTTTAAGAGATGAAGAGAGCACAAGTGCAATGAGTAGAGATGAGTTGACTGAGCTTTAAGCAGCTTTAAAACTACCTTAAACCAGGTGTATCCAATCTACTCCTCTGAATAGCTACTACTACATAGCAATGCTGTGCCTGCTGCAAGTGAGAACAAATAGTACCTCACATTTTCAGAAAGTGAAGGCTGGTGTAGCATTTCAGGTGTCTTATATGTAGGAATTGCTACTTGCCATCGCCAATGCCTAATTGCCATTATTACTTGCATGTAAGAATCCTCTCTCTTAAACTGATTTATACCACTTCCAATGATAGCTACAGCAGGATATCATCTAAAAACATAAATAAAGCTTCAATACAAATTTCCCTCTCTGTACAGGGGAGATCTCTTATTAGTCCCACCCACCAGGCCCTTCCTTTTCCAGTATCCTCCAGTTCTCCTTAGTGAATGCCAATGACCAGGCAAAGGAATAGCAGAGCTGGGAAATCATTTGCAATTCACTCCTTCTGCCAACAAAAGTAGCTGCTAGAAGAGGATGTCAATCTTTCCCCCTTGTAATCCTTCTGCATAGTAACAGTAAGGAAAAAGAATCCTAAATATTGCCCATTCCCAGTCATGGGTCACCCCAAACAGCACTGTGCTGGGTGGCCACAGTCTAGGCTTGTATAAGTCCCTTGGACAGGAACAAGAATGAACCTGAAGTGTCCTACATAAGTTCCTTCAGTTCATCTCTGGATATTCTACATGTAGTTTATTTTGAATATTGACGTACTCTTTTCTGTCCTACCAGGATCTTTTCACTCGGAGATGCTTGATCTGGAAGGGTATTTTGTACAAGTCTCCACAATCTCCATAGGATTCATAGTCATCCTACTTCTTGTGCACAGACAATGGAGGAGCAGCATTGTTGGGTTACGTTCTGATAAGAAAGGCCCCAGCTCACACAACACATACATTTCCTAACAGCTAACGTTAAAGAAAGGAACTCAGACTGTCCCATGTTCAGAGAACAGTGGCTAGAACACTGCAAAAATGGGGATTCAACTTATAAAGGGACACTACTACAAAATTACTTATTCAGCTCAAAAAAAAGCAAAGGTGCCACATCCAGACAGAGGGTGCAACCGTGCTACAAATGCTTCAAGGAGAAAACACAAGAGAAGAACTTCCCAAATTCACAGAGAATATTGACATATGAAGAAAATGGTTACTTAAGAAATGAGATTTCCAACCATCTGGAGACTGAAGTTCTGGAACAGATTTCCAGAAAAAAATGTACTAAGAGCAAAATAAAAAGCCTCAATCAGTTTTCAAGCTAGGGCTGGATGTGTTTGCAAAAGAGGGTTATTTGGAACGGTTTCTCACACAGAAATCCATCTCAGCACTTTGCCTGCTGTTTCCAAGCTAGGAATAACTTACGGACATTGCTAGGGAATCAGAGCACACAAGGCTGTTCTAGCAAACCTTTGGTCACATCACCTTCCTATGAGGTACAATAAAGTAGTATTTGCAAACAGTGCAACAAATTCAGGAAAAAATATACATTAAATCTTTGGGCATGAAGAAGCAGAAAAAAATTAAAGCTTTAAATGCTCATTTAGGGAAAAGAGCTATCTACAGTGCACAGCATATTGAAGGGCAAGGACTGCAATTAGTGCTTGCTGCTGTATTTCAGGAGTGCTTGATCATTTCTTCTGTAATTTACATATTAATACTGGAAATGTCATTTGTTTGTTCCTTGCATTATCACTCTTTGATAAGCACATGTCATTATTGCATATAAATAAGGAGCTTCCACCTGTCTGACAGAAAACACAGCCAGAAGTTATTTACAAAGGGGCCCTAGTCAGTCTGTTTCATGCCATAATGAATCACCTGCCTCATTAGTGGGCACCTTTCCTTCCTCCACAGCAAACAGGCAGAGAAAGATCCTGACAGCAGAGCTTGTACTGCTCACTGCATGCCAGGAAGTAACACAAGGCGTTTTGCTATGAGACCAACACACAGATGTGCTGGAATCATGCTCATGTGCCTCTTCAAGGTACCACCTTGCACTTACCTTCCTTACAAAGAACAAACTTAAAACCCATCTTTGAAGAAAATCAAGGCTTGGGAGAGAAAAAGAAAGTCCAGGAGAGCGACAGAGCAGAAGTGCTGAGGAAGCCTGAAAGCAAGGCTCAGCCCAGCAGAGCCACAACCTCCTGCTAGTAGAAGGTTTTGAGTCACAGCAGCCACCTGAGTCCTCTGACACAGGCCAGTCTTTGATCACTCAGTCAATAGTGAAGAACAGCATTAATTCCATATATCTGACAGAATGGATATAAGCATAAATATTTTAAGACACTTCGGTCAAACTAAAGGTCCATTCATTCCTGTAGCCAGTCTCTGGCTGTGGCTATCAGCAGATGCTCCTGCCAGGAAACATGGCACACAGAGAGCCCTGCTGACCACGGCTGATATTCCCAGCAAGCAGGTGTTTGAGGCTGCTCTGTGCCAGAGTTTGTTCTCAATGGCCTTGACTCTCCAGATCCATCCATTTTGCATTTCTACTTTTACATCTGACACATCATGTAGCAATGAGCTCCTGAACTCTATTATAGGCTGTGTGGAAAAGTACTTCCTCTTGTTTGTTTTAGGCCAGATGTCTAATAGCACCATTACACTGTCCATACTGCACAGGCTGGGAGAGACAGGGAATGATCATCTCCAGCTGAACTGCAACATACACATCTCAGTAGTCTCTTTCCCAGGCTAAAAGCCATAACTCATTTAATCTCCCCATGTGCAGAAGCCATTTCAAATTTCTGGTTATTCTTATTGTCCTTCCCTCTATCTTTTCTACTTCTACTACATCATCTTGAGACTGAGGGATCAGAAATGAGCTCTCTACTCAACACTTCATATATGTAACAGTGACAAAGAGATATTTTATCCGATATTTATTCCTTTCCTTATAACTTCTAACATTCCATTTGCCTTTCAGTTATCAACAATCATTATAATGATTTTTTCAGAAACTTATGTATAATAACTTCAAACTGACATAGCTAGTAGGGAACTTACAATTTCATACATATTTGAGACTGGGTTTCCCAGGTGCATTTTTTAAAATATCTGGGCCCTAGACTTCATCTGCCATTTCTATTTTACAGTCAGTTAGTAACAAGAAATCCTTCTCATGCTCTTTGCAGTTGGTCTGAGTTTTGGTTATTCTGAAATATTTTGTCTGATCAAGCAGCATTTGTCACCACATCACTTATCCGCTTTCCCAGATCATTAATGAATACACTAAACAGAAGAGAGGCTGGAGCTGTGCATACTCCTCTCTATTGTGAAATAGAGATCATTTACTCCTACCCTGTGGTTTCTTTCATTTAACCAATTATTGATCCGCGATGTCTTAATATCATCAAGACTCTATGATTTAAAATATCACTGAAAGTAGTTTTTAATTTTTTTTTTAGCAGCATCCCCTTACATACATCTTCTTCACAGAACTAGAATAGGATCTGTGAAGGATGACTTCAGTCTATGAAATCTGCTTTGACTCTTCTCCTCTGTGCTGTATTTCACCTCTCTACTCTTTTCTGTCATTTGTAACAGCTTCTACCAATTTGTCCAACACAAAAGTCAGAGGTACTGTTCTATAGTTCCTTGAATTCTCTCTGCAACCCTTTGATAAAAACTGGTGTTACATTTGGCACTCCCAAAACATACAAAAGAAAAAATTGTTTTAAACAATAAGGTGGAAGCTACAACTAATTGTTCAGCAAACCCAGCCCTGAGTTCAACAGGTACATACTTGGCTAGTACTGCCTGATACCATCAGTTTGATTCTTCCTTTTCCACTGACTTTTCTAAAACTCTTCTTGTGTCATCTCATATTGAGACAGTTCCTCAGACTTGCCTCCTATAAAGGAAGGTTTTATGGGTGGGCATATTCCCTAATGAATGTCAATGAAAAGAATTTATTTTAATCTCAGTTCCCTGCTTTCTCTGGGCTCCCTTTAATTCTCTCCTGCTGCATTTGAGATGTCAGTATCTTCATTCAAAATCAGTTACTCTAGTTCATACCTCTTCATTTTAGACTTTTATTACTGGTAGAAAAGTATTCATATTCATATGAGTTTTTACAGCACATATGAACTTGATTGAGTTTTCTGTCTCACGTTTTATGAGATTTTTATTTTTAATATTGAGCAGTGAAAAAAGGGGTCTTATTTGCCTACATGTGATCAGTTACACATCCTCATGTTTTACAGCATCCTATGCCTAGGTGTAGGCATACTGCATCCCGGAAGATTTAACTACCTCAATAATGAAAGGTAATAGCACAAATTAAAAATTCAAGACAGTTGGCACTTTTACCCTTCTATAAATGAGTTGTTCCCTCCCCCTGCCCCCCAAAAAACACCCATCCCCTGTATTTAAATTAGAAGACAAGAATACGTTATTTAAGTATAGTCTTAAATAAAGAAGGAAGATTTATGTTTCTCCTCAGGGTTTATCACGGGTCTCTGAACAACCAGTAAATGTTCAATGTCATATTTATACTGCCACATGCTGTGATTTTTCCTGCCTGAGAGACTCCATGGCATATGCCCTCTGCTCATCTGCAGTTGTGAAAATATTTCAGCTGCCATTTGTAGAGTGAACCAATAGAAAGGAATTAAAGCACTAAAGAATCCTTTTAAAGCAAAATACCCTGGCTGAATTTACCACCACCATTTCAGTGTTTACTTACAAAAAAAAAGAAACACAGCAATATCTCTCTCCAATGATCCATTTTGTTTCACCAGATATCAACACTGGATATTGCTTTGATAATGAAGCTGGCAAATTATTTCTATTCACAATTCAGCCTTCCCAAATATTTTTATATAAATAGCAGCATTTGCAACCATTTACTTTTAAGTACATGCTTTCTAGCAGCATTATGTCTAGACCTATCAACCCTAACAGCCATTTTACCCAGGCGTCTTAAAAAATAAGACGGTGATCATTTGACATATTTATCTATTGAGAAACTTCTGGCTTTAAACAGGCCTACATCATTGATATTTTTATTTGATACATTGTTGTGTAATACAAATAATTTTTTGTTGGGGCCCCCCCTCAAGAACCCACATGGGGTTGTGCTCATCCACAGCTGCCTAAGGCAGAAAACCATCAAGGTGATTAATCCCCTGGGTCACCACCCAGGCATCTACAACTCAAAATTACAGTTCTTTCTTCCTACCCTGAGCACACCCAAGTACCTGACAATAGCAGTGGAGGGAAAAAGCATATATAGACACGCAAATATATACGTAATCTATGGGGAGACTGAAAAACAGTGTTCAGCAAGGAGTGCATGTATTGGCTGTAGTTCACCAGGTACAAATTGTCTGCACACCTTAGAAGCAAGAACACTGAGGAAGCTTGGTGTATCACTCTAAGGGAGCCCTGAAACAAAGGACGGAGTGGCACGAAGGTGTTGCAGTCATGCTCTGTTGAAATCAATGCATTTATGAAACAAAGGATGGAGCAGCACAGCAGTTATGCTCTGTTGAAAACAATGCAGCTAAAGGGAACTAAGCCAAAGGAATTATCCAGATGGTAATCAAAAGCTGAACTTTGCTCCATTAACTCAAATATGCATATTACTTTTCATGCCCTACACTCAAACTCCACCTAAACACTGCTGATTAGAGCTTGTCTGGATATTGCTTCAAATTCGTTTTCGCAGTCAGTATGCTACCGATGGCAGTCTCTGAACCTTAACCTGTCACAGTCTTCTATTACCAGTGTGTTTGACAATAAAGTGTGCTACTCCATAAAGTGTGAGTTTGAGTCCTTCGAGGGTGCTGGCAGCTGCTGGCAGTGGATGACATGCTTGACAAAAGTGATAATAAACCAGCCAAGAGTGGGGACACTGTCAGCCTGTGACCCTGAATTATTGGCCAAACCATCCTCTGATACAGTGGCTGTTTACTGGGGTCCCCATAACAGAGTCCTGGCAGACTAGTCAGGCACAAGGGTCTCATCTTTCCTGGGGGCACTGATAGAGTGCTCAAATATAAAGGGTTCAAGGAAACATCTCCCTTTCCCTTGACAGTATATCACTCTTACAACCCAACAACTAACATGATGCTTGCAGGTTTGGCTTGAGCTAAAAGCCTGAGGAAGATTTTCACAATTAATACAGAGAAAAGCTATCCTGAAAGCAAGTAGAGTCTGGTCACCACTCATAACTAGTGTGTACCTGTCAGCTTCTCAGGCAGCTCACAGGAAAACCACAAAACCAATGTGAATGTCAGTGAATTTATAGAGAAAGCATGCACATACTTGCCATCACAGGAACACAAGTTCAAGTGCTCACTTCCCTTGAGGTGGGTCAGAGACATACCCCAGGCTGCATGCACTCAGAGGCTACCTCTGCTACCCAGCAGCTGGTATTTGGGACGTGGAATCTCATTTTCTTAATGAAGAACATTGGCTGAGATAAGCCTTCAGAGAAAGGCCAAAAGTGGGAAAAGGGCCTCCATTCTTGGCGTCTCACCCCTCAGCAGCATGAGCAGATAACAACTGAGCCTGGAAAATTCTGAGTTCACAGAGCTACCAGCACTGGGGGAGCAGCACTGAGATGTCCCACCTGAGTAAATGCTCCTGCAGATGTGGGCACCTTTTTTGTGACTCGCCTCAACACAAAAGCCTGTAGCTGCTATAATATACGATTTTATCTCACTACTAACCCAAGTGGGGCTACTCACACAATTAAGGACTAATTGCATGAAAAGGGATTACTTGATGAGGTTCTTAGACTTGCGTGTTTCTGGCCAAGTCCTCAATGGATGCAAATTAGCACAGCTTCAAAGAAATTAGTTAAGTGACTCTGGAGGTGTGGCTTCCACTCTTTGTGTGTTTTAGAGGGAAGGCAATAGAGACAAAGCAATTCTGCACGAGAAAGTTATGTCTCTACTAACGTACTAGCAATAGATAAAGCAGGTTGGTACGGTATAATTTATTTGGATTTTCATTATGTTCTTTTTAAGACCATTAGGCAAACTAATTAGCCACGGGTTAAATGTCAAACCTCTGTAGTGGGATTTGAAACTGATTAAAAGATACAAAGGTAGAGAATTTAGGCACACAAATGGTAAGACTTTAAATGTAGCTGTAGAGGGCCAGTACTATTTAGTATATTCAAGTTATTAGTAAACAATCAGGAGATGATTGTGTGGCAGTCTTTGGAGGACAGAAAAATGTTGAGGTACATCAAGTCTGAAGGAGGTTTGAGGAATTAAAAAGGATGTAAGTACATAAGCAGATAGTTATCATCTCTAAGACAAAGTGACACTGGAACACATTTCTCTTAGAAGGGGTGAGCACTGTCACCAGAGGTCCTGCCCTTAAAAGCAGCTCGAGCAATCTAAAACAGCTGATAAATGGGAGAAAACCATTTCCTTCCACAGAAAAACTCAGTATGCCTGGTCATTACTAAAGCACAAGCCAACAGTGGAGCCTCTCTCCTATGAGGAAAGGCTAGCAGAACTGGGGTTGGGCAGTCTGGGCAAGAGAAGGCTCCAGAGAAACCTTTCAGTACTTAAGGGGCTTATAAGAAAGACAGAGGAAGACCTTTCACTAGGGCCTGTAGTGATAGGGCAACAGGGAATGGGTTTAAACTGAGAGAAGGCAGGTTTAGATTAGATGTTAGGAAGAAATTCTTTATGGTGAGGCTGGGGAGGCACTGGAACAGGTGGCCCAGAGAAGAAGTGGCTGCCCCATCCCTGGAAGTGTTCAAGGCCAGGTTGGATGGGGCTCTGAGCAACCTGGTCTAGTGAAAGGCGTCCCTGCCCGTGGCAGGGGAGTTGGAACTAGGTGGTTTTTAAGGCCCCTTCCAAACCAAGCCATTCCATGATTCCCTTCCCTTCCTTTCCCTTCCTCTCTCTACTTCCCTCTACTATAAAATTCCTGTGGGTTGAACCACAACCATTCTGCACCTGTTCACAGAAACCCTTCGCAGCTACAAGCATCACTCTGAGAGAAGCAGCTGAGTGTTCAGGCAAACAGTAGTTATTTTAGCAAATGTTCTCATGGCTATTTCACACTTCAGGCACAACAGCTTCAGAAGATGAAGGACTCTTGCATACCAGCATTTATACAAAAACTTGTCCCCCACTAACCTTGAGTCTTGTATATCTGTGGGAGATGTATGGTATATAATAACAGCAATGCTGGGGGAAGTCCAGTCAGTCACAGCTTACACACACAGGTAAATGCATTTTATTAACTGAAAGCTTTCATTTTCTCTTGTGAGCTCATGGGAGCCCCTTATGGCATTTTTGTAAGGAGAAAATGGAACTGAATAATCTTTCAAGAAAAAGAAAACATAAAGCTTACAATTAATTCAGCTCTATAAAATGCTGAACATGAGTTCAAAAGCCAATTTAAAATCTTCAACACAAGATCAAAAAATACTACAAAAGGATGTAAGTATTTTTTAAACAGGAACGTTCTCTTCAGGAGTCAAACCACTTCACAAGCTGACAACTTTCTGTGTTCATAACCAGCAGCTTCCTTTTGAAGTAACTTTCACATTGAGATCTGACGGAATAACTCAACATTACAAAACAGGAAAATACTATAAATTATGCTTCTTATTTTGAGGGCTACAAAAATAGAGTCACAGATAAAAATCTCAAGATGTGCACAGCCTAAAAAAACTTACAGAGATTCTAGCTGATATATAAGTGGACAAAAATATACGGGAAAGCAATGCAATAATTAGCAGCCTGTTTTGTGGGGTCATGTATAAAGAAACAGAAGGTCAAACAAGTATTTGTAACAGTTCCCCCTTAAACCAAATCATGGTTACATTCGGGCGGGGATGTTTGAAATACAACACATGCGCTGTCAGCCCCTGCAAAATGCAGCCATCATCATCTGAGAACAGCACAAGGTAGAGAAGGAAGTAAAATTCCAAATTTAATCAATGCTGTCTATGAAAAGAATGGTTCTGTCAAATGGCTGAACCATATGGGTGTAAACATACATTCAGACAGTGATGGATATCAGCAGAAGAAAATTCCCAGCATTTTAACATTCCTATGATATAGCATGCAGTAGGTATATTAATTTTGCTAAACATAAAATTGCAAACACATAGCAAACACAAAGCTCAAGTTCTCTGTAGCATCAGACAATAAGGGGTGTTTAGGCTTCTCATTAGGCTTTTACACAGAAGTGATTTTTATATACAAAATTTGTATCATATCCATATATCCATTTCTCTTGCAGGTTTGTACCCACTGCAGAGAACATTGTAAATGATAGAGCTTCCCAAGCATAATTGGTTCGTTGCAGCTAACTCACAAAATACATTCCTAAGTTTGTGCAGAAGGTGTAGTGAAACCATGGTGTTATTTCTTTGGCATTAGTTAACAACTGTCTGGAGCAAAACACACAGTTATGGTTGCTCATGACACCTATCATACAACTAAGCTCTGGTCTGTGGATATGTCAAAGGTATGAAGTTATCAAAAGACCCATACCAGCTATTTGAACATTAAAAAAGAAAATTTGCATACCAGTTAGTTAAAAATATAAAGACAGAACTGTAAAGGAATAAAAGTAATGAAAACAACAGTTGTGAATTCTACTTTTGTCTCTAGGACCTCTTTATTTTCACACTGGACCTGCAAAATTTGTTTTTTTTATAAAAGAGTGTTTGTGGTTCAGAAAAAATTTAATTATCTGGGACTATTTCCATGACTCCTAGAATTTACCTTATGGGATTAGCTGCCCAGAAATGACACTGGAAATACAGGTCCTGCAAAAGACCGTATACTTTTATTCAGGTCCAACAGCATGAAATATTTGCTGCTTGGAAGGAAGGATTTGTTTAGTGAGGCTATTGCAATCTGATTATGTGACACTGCATGGTACCAGGAATAAACAGACATCAAAGACAGCACTGTGAATGGAAGAACAGCTAAAAGCTTTAGCAGTGACTGCCTGAAAAAACAAGGAGAAAGGAAATGGAAGAGACCTAAGCAGCATGTATCTCTAAGGAAGGTGTGCCAGAAAAATGGAATGATTGTAAAAGAAGAGGTTTAAGTCTTACACTCTTTTAACAGTGAGGAAGTGGATGTGTTTCACAAGTTTCCACTTAACTTGGGCAGATGAAACTACAGTGTGAAAGAACTTTGCCTTTCATGCAAAAGTGTGACTCCCGGCTGGCTGGCCCCAGGCTGGACACTCCAGGGCTGGACAAGCTGTTTTGCTCTTTCCCAGAACCCCGATCCTATGGAAATATCTTAAAAATTAATTTACTCCCATTCAATTTTAGGTAACTCTCAAAAAATGTCACTAGCAGCCCTTTTCCTTCTGTGGTTCTCCCTTCTTTTTCCTTTAGCATCTGCCAGAGCATCTACACTTTGCTGTCTGGGACACTCTCCTGTGTGGTGGGAGGCAATTGGAATTCTTTCAGGTGGAGAAGGGAATGGAATTGTATCTCATATAGAGTATTCTGCCCACTCAGAATTACATTATAAAGATTACATGTAAGGAAGTCATTGATACTTCCTCTGGTTATGTCTTACAGGAGATGACTACTGCTCCACCTCTAAAGAAAATTCTGATACAATCCACTTAAGTCAGTGTGTCTGGAGGGAAATACTTTCTGGGAGGCACAGGTAGGATGACTACAAGTCCAGGCAAGGATGAGGATGTGAGATGGAAGCTTATTCCCCACAGACCCTCAAAGTGATTTGAGACAACTTTCCCCTCCAAGTGCTGACTGTGTATTCCTTATGAGACATCCAGTCCTTTGGAGAGGGCAGAGAGGACAGGCACTGTAAGGCTGTCGATTCCTTTAGGGCAGTAGGAACCTTAAAGCTGGACTATACACAGAGACATGCCGTTTTCCAGCACCCAAATCTGTTGGTGGACCTGGACCACTGCTCAGTTCACTGTGTTGTGTCTCCTGGAGAACCCTCGAGGTTGGCACTGACACACTACAAGTGGAACGTACAGAAATCTGCACTGCTGCTGGTGCCACATGGGAATTGAAAGGATTTCTGCCACCACCGGGACCAGGAATTTAACATTCTCTGTGAGCTCTGTGTTTTCTTTCTTAAAAAATGTTAGGATTCTGACATTTAATGCTGCCTAATTTGCATATGACTAAGCTATATGGTATGGTAATTTTTTGCTTTGTTTTTTTACACATTATTTCTACTGTTGTCATAGTCTTCTGAGATTTGCCATTTATGCCCTAAGCACTAAACAACTCACTAGGATGCCACTTATCTTAATCTCTTTTGAACATTTTTCATATACAACATTCCCTGCATAGTGACAGGTTCAGTATTGTTAAAAAAACAGCAGGAGAAAAACCCAATTAAACTTGCAATTTTCCACGAAGCAAGGCACATTTGCAGTGTGCCCAACAGATGACTTACTCTATCCTTGCCTGAACAGGACATATCTATAGGAGGATTTTCCCCTAGGGGAACAGCATGTCTCATTTCCTAAAACTGCTACCTTTCTGCAGAAGAGAAATATAAATAAAACGTAAACCATAATGGTTCTCTTCACCTCAAATACATAGAGTGAATTTACATGAAAGGCTAGCATTTTAAAAGGCTCTCCAGACCTCTGAAAGCTGCCTGGGCTTTTGGTGGCAGCTTCATTGTACACACCAGAAGAGTTACTCTTTCCCATGTTGTTCAGGTTATTTTGGTGTACAACTCCTCCATACATGGGTAATCATTTAATTTTCACATGTGCAGGAGGAAAACTGGACAGTTTTATGCTCACAGAACTGGACTCCTCCTTTGACATCCCATCTGCTCTTTAAAATCATTCACATTAAGGAACTCTTGTTGTGATTCACAGGGAACCCAAACTCTGATTTATAGCAAACCTAGGGTGCAATTTGTCTCCCACCACTTCAGCTGTCCTCAAGCCCAACACTTTTGGTAAGCAAGTCTTCTCCGTTTTCTCCATACTCAAAGGAGCATTTTTTGATATAGGTATCTTCCTGCTCAGTGATTTATCAACATCTCCTGTTTCAGAATGGGCTGAGTCATTTGTATCTCGGTCCAACAATTAAGAGCGCAGATCAATTTCTTACTCAACAATGAACTCCAAAGCAATTACCATTAAAACAGTTGAATCTTACGCCCAATTTAATAATTTTTCTTCCATTACTATTGTTATTTCAGGAATGATGACACTGTGACATAAATCCCAGGGAACTTGGGTAAAGTAACACTCCCCTGAGAGTATCCTGGTTTTGGTTGTGATAGAGTTCGTTTTCTTCTTGGTAGCTTATTAAGTGCTGTGGTTTGGGATTTAGTATGAGAACAATATTGATAACACACTGATGTTTTGGTTGTTGCTAAGTAATTCTTGCCCTAGGTCAAGGACTTTTTGCAGAACAGATTTTCTGCTTTTACGAACAGTCACAATATTGCTGAAGAGACTTCTTGACTGTGTAGTGAAAGACATGGAAATTTGGGAATCTTCAGGACAACGGATAGTTTCATCTTACTCACCAAAGAAAGAAAAGCTGAATGTCTCAGGCCTCTCAGAATTCTTGCCAGAACAGTTCCATCTGGAACTACTGTTTGCAGAGCAAACAGTAACATTCAGAACTATATATAAATTCTGTCCAACAGACCGGACAATGGAAAAATCAGCTGCCTCAGTTGAAAGCTTTAAATGCATTGACAAAAGCAGCTGTGCCATCTGAATTAAAGAACGCAATCACTCAACCCTTGCCTTCCTTTGGATTTGGAGGACCACAAACATCAAGCTTTGGGCTACCAAGCTTTCCTGTGAACAGCAGTAGCAAGAGTGCTACCAATTTGTGCTTTACAGTGATTTCCAGTCTTGCCAGTGCGTCACTATCTGGAAACACTGTCGCTTTTGAGAGCATTTCTGCTGGTTGTAATCCTCCTGCATTGGGGGCTACTTCCTTGCCTAGCAATTCTTCTGCTGTGAACTCTTCAAGCACTACTGTGCTTACAGCCTTTGGAACGTTTAATGCAGCAGTAGCAACTTCTGCCTCACATTCTAGCAGTATTTTATTTGGATAGACTGCCAGTGCCTCTGGACATAACATCACATCAGCATCTTCTGCACTCACAAACAAGAATACATCAAAAAAGTTATTTGCACTGAAGAGCAGCTGAAGAATTGAAACAATTTGAAACAAAAAAGATGGCAATGGGAAAAATTCCTCTTAAGCCACCACTACTAGAACTTTTAAATGTTTAGGACTTTCTAAGTTTATTTTGAAATAATATATATTTGTAACTTCTCTGATAGCTCAACTACACATTTTTGTGATTGAGTAATGAAACAAAATGTTTCCATTTCAGTTCATTTTTTTTCATCCTTAACTCTTCTGCAATAATAAACTCTCAGGTAAAAAAAAAAAAACTAACAAGGCCAGGTTGAATGAGGCTTTGAGCAACCTGGTCTAGTGGAAGGTGTCCCTGCCCATGGCAGGGGAGTTGAAACGAGATGATCTTTAAGGTCCCTTTCACCCCAAACCATTCTATTTGTGACTTTTCAGTTTCCCATGCTCTGTCAGTGAGGAAGTGCATAAGAAGCCAGGAGGCAGCAAGGCCAGGACAGCTGATCTGAACTATCCAAGGGGATATTCCATACCATAGAATTTCATGCCCTGTATCTAAACTGGGGAGAATTGGCCAGGAAGGGGAGGTCACTGCTTGGGGATGGGGTAGGCAGCAGTCAGTGGGTGGACAGCAATTGTGTTGTGCATCACTTATTTCTCTTGGATTTTATTTCTATCTCTTTCTCCTTTCCAATAAAACTTTGTTCTTCTTATTGTTACTATGATCACATTTATTAGTAGTGGTATTATTATATTTTACTGTATTTGAAGTCTTAAACTGTTCTTATCTCAACCCATGGGTTTTACCTTTTTCTGATTCTCCTCCCCACCACACCAGGAGTGCATGGGGGAGTCAGAGAACACTTGTGTGGTTGATGCCTGGGGTTAAACCAGGGCAGAGTCAAGAGTCCAAGAGTCCTAGGTAATAATCTCTATTCCACCAATATATATGCACATATAACTAGAAAGCAATTAGATAAAATGCATGATGCAGAAAGCATTTGCTTAGAGTGGTTACTGGCCCAGCAGAAGCGCACTTTCCGTTTTGCCTGGCTGAGAGATGAATTCTGACAAAAAGGAAAAGCACCTCTATTCCTCCCTAATAAGCATATATGTTTCTTATCCAATGGCTCATGAAATAGTTCTAGGATGCAAATCCCACTCTTACCTCAGCATCAAGAGAATGGGGAGGAAGTGGGACAGTTCCATTTCCACAGTCTGTTTCAAAGTATCCCTGTGGGCTGTCTAGTGCTAATACCAATCCTACATACCCAAGGGTCCCTATTAAATTCAGAACGAAATTAAGTACACAGCAGGAGCTCAAAAATTATATTTCCAGGACAGGTACTTAACACTGGGTCCAGTGCAAAACATGATACAGGATTTGGGTGCCCAGCCTGTTCATGAATTGCTGAATGTCACTTCCCTGGGAGTCTGGAGACACCTTGTGTGGAGATCACAGATAGGTACTGAGTTCTACAGTAAGTGCAAAATCCATTAAAGAAGCCATAGCAACCATATTTTCAATAGATTGACTTTCACACTTAAGATAGAACATTTCTTTATATGCATTATTGTGTGGAGAACATACTGATGCTTGGATTTTTTACAGGAAATTCCTTCAGCCATTCTAAAAAGCAAAAGAATAAGCATACAAATTAAGATGGATTTGTTACCCGAATTATCAACCTAGCTTGTTCACTGGGAACAGTGAGATCATATTAGCATTACCATAGCTTAGATATTCTGCTCCTCAGCAAGGATGGCTGCCGCATCATTCCAGCTATCCTGCTCAGGAAACTGCGGCCCTTCACCTGGGCTGTCTGGCACAAGATGGCTTTGTGCCCTCTGCACAGACCCTAAGTGTTGTGGGAAGCACAGTCATAAGGAGAGAGAAAACAATGCCATCCCAAACCAAGCTGTCAGCTCCCCACAAACTCTCTTACCCAATATCAGAAAATGAAAGAACATAAAAAAATGTACATGCCAGGGGAAATCTTCCTGGAGGTATCTCTTGGATGAGCAAGGACAGAATCAGCCAGGATCGCTTGATGTAAATGACAGTCCCTTACCAAGTTCTCCTTGCTTGAACTTCCTCTTGCTCCTGGAAACTTGATATAACATTACCTTTATTAACCCAGGGCACAGCAAAGGAATAGCTGAAATTCAGCAGCTACATCAGCATCAAGAAATGCCCACAGAGGAGCATTCCTCAACTTACAGTCTAAAGGTAAAATATACATCACCGAAGACAAAGGGACACTTTTCCTATTATGCATTCAAAAGATGAAAATTGCATTTCAAAGGCCTGAATGTGCTCCTAGAAGGGAACACAGCTCCTTTCACCTTCAGGAAGTGAAGCGATCATTTATGCCAAAACCTTTCAGCTGGGAAGATACTGCTGGAATTATATCAAGCATTTGACTAAGGACACAAAAGTACATGAAGCCCCATTCAATATTTGGGTGACAATGTTTGCTCATGCAAATTATATCCACCATACTCACTCCCAAGTTGTGTTTTGTGGAGTTTGCAACTTTAATATTCAGATACCTTGTTTTGTGACTTTTACTCTCAGTTGTTATCTCTTATGAACCCGGATTTTGTATCAGTATGAAATCCAAAACCAAGCTAGCAGAGTCAGTCTTCTCTCCCCCTCACCAGAACATTGCACTTGCATTAAAATAATGACCCAGTATAAGAGAGAGCCTTAAATTCCTAACAGATCAAAATTATATGTATAGTAGATTTATTTTTTTTTTTACATATTGCTGTTTAATAACTAAGTTCATCTACTGAGACTAAATGAACAGAACAATTCATCTAATGTTCGCTGAGTTACTGGAGTTTACAAAACCATCTGGAATCAGTTTTACTTTGTGTGTTCACATTATTAATAAACTATTCAACCGCATTTTTCTCTATGCAGGTGATATGCACATGTTTGTATTTGTGGTCCAAATCCATCAAGAGAGAGGCAATTACAGCCATTCTCCTGCAAACTCTTTAAATTTTCTCATCGTACATGACATGGACAACATGCTCTAGCTTTGCCAGAGGTAAAGTGTGGCAAATCAACACAGGAATGGCTATAACTGTTTTACATAAAAATATTTCTAGCTTCCAGTTCAAACCCAAGGAGGAAAATGCGTATGTAATTTTCACAGTTAAATTCCTAAATTATGCTCTTCTTCTGTACTTCTCAGTTTCAGAAACTGTATGGATTACAGGGAAGAACGTGCCCACCGGGGAGAATTGTTAGTACTTTTTCAAGACTTAGGCTCAAAACCAACTTCAGAGAGAAAGCAAAATATTGTTTCTTCTTGATAAAACATGAGAAAGGATTTTAATTTTCCTCTGGCTTTCTTACTTTTGGTTGATTCATTGTTGTAGACTGATAGGTTTATAAGCAATGAAGAACAATGTTAAGTTTATTCAGAACTGAGTTTATTAGTCAAGTTAATCCTAATGCTTTGGAGGAATTAATGCAGGGATTCAGAAAGGATATTAAAAGACTGTTTTGATGAGCACCAATCAAAATATTTCTGAAGACCAGAAATCTAGGCATTTTCTTAAGAAAATGAAACAGATAAAGAAAAACTTGCCTTCATGTATTTTAACACTGAAGCATTTCCAAAAGGGCTTAAAATTCTGGCTAACCAAAAAGAGAACTGCACTGAGAAGAAACTAACTTATTTTTATGTTTGGCAAATGATTTTACTAATAAGTATTTTAATTCATTATAATAATATTCTAAAAAATTTTACAATACAGAGTGGACAATTTTATTATTTTATATATTTTGCTTTCATATTTTGAAGACAGCTCGTATTAACTTCAGGAAGAAGCATGTCTTCACAATCATACTAAATGTCTTACTCTACGTTTTGATGTACCCATAGGTTCAGAATCAAACAATGAACATGTAACTAAAAATAAAGGTAATATTTCTATTTGTTCCAGAGCTGACCTTTTCTTAATAGATACCATAGGTAGGATACAACTCCACTTGCTACAAAAACAGTGACTTTATGTTACATATCTGATTCTGGAGGAGAATCTGGGTCCATATATGTTTTAGCAATTGTCAAATTCAGACTACATTGTGTCCCACCACAACGTTCACAGTATTTCATGAGCAGATCCATTTTATTTGCAGTTATTTCTTCTCTTTTCTTGCCTTGCTGTAACACTTTGTTCTCCATCTCTCAGCGATTTAAAAAAATGGAAAAAAAGGAGAGAAACCAAAGTCTGGATCTCAAGTGATGATCATTTCAAAAAACAGCTCGTGTGTGTCTTATCAGGGATGCCTTCATTTGCACTAGTAATTTCCTGAAGGTATTTGTTTGCAATAAACCAAAATGTAACTCTTGAATGAAGAGTTATGGTCCACCAAAAAAATAGCATTTTTAATTAAATAACTTTCTTTCAAAACTGGGTACAAAATCATTAACTGATTCAATATACAAGTCTAAATTTTCAAAAGCATCTAAAGTTTAACTCCCTTAATAGCCCAAATACATTTTTAATTAAAATTAGAAGCTTAAATGTCACTGACTATCAATTACCGAAGATTTTGTTCCTTAAAAAGCCAGTATGATGTAAAAAATCCCCACTGTGGAACAACACATATATTTTGAACCCAAATACCTCTAAGAATCAAACTACTTGTAAAACACCTCCTTCGAAAATATGAAAAAAGTGAACTCAGCCAAACAAATGGTCTGAAGAAATTGGGTGTCAGTTTTTCTCCTCTATGGCATTAAACAGTAGGTACATTTTGTTTTGAAGTGCTTTTCTTTTCCGGGAAGGACACAGCTATACTCTACTCTATATAACAGTATGAGGAAAGAAATGAAATTATTTCTGCATGCATTCTCCTGAATAAATATTGGGCCAGATTTGTAAAGACACACATTAAATACGAAGTCAACTTATTGAGTCTTTGATTTCAACAAGAATGTGTTACCTGGACCCCGCCTCTAGTCCAGTAGTTAGAGCAGCAGCTGGGATATATGAAAACCTTACTTAAATTCATGCTAACTTATTGTTAGAAGGAATAATAGGGGATATTTATACTATTTAGGAGGAAAACAGAGGTGCAGTTGAACCTTGAGCTCTATTCTCACTTTAAGTAATCTAAGAAGTTTATTCAATTGTAATTATTACCCTTGAACTGGAAAAATCCTGATTTTTCAGGGAAAGGATAACTTACTTCAGGTCAAATGATGAGATGTCTGCTTCCTAGCTGAGATTTTTCTAGAGGAAAGCAGTCTCCAGATATACCAGAGGTTCAGGGGGGTGCCTTTTCAAGCCAGCAGACCTACCTGTAATACTGTCTTAATGGCTAGGAAGAAGCAAAGGAGAGAGAGCAAAAGAGAGATACTTCCACAGATTCCTTTGACAGGAATTTTCTGACTTTATCACCTAAAAGTCAGCTCCCTAAATGTCAGCTAGTCCCCTGGGCTCCTTTACAGTCGAAGGAGAGAAAGAGGCACCTCCAGGAGGCAGTTCATCTCAACCTAAAGTAGATATCTAAGACAGGTTCAATGAATCACTAGCTCATTTCTTTCTTATCCTATGGCTATGAAGGAAATATGACAAGTAACTTTTCGATGTCTGACTTTGTCAAGATGAATTCTGACTTAGTGTCGTTTTTCACTCCACTCTGAAATATCACTCGTGGATTTTCTTTGCCTTTGTGGTCTTTGTGACCTGGTTCCCTTTCTTGCCAAGCTTTGTGACGCCTGACCTGACCTCACTCACTGACATGAGCCAAAGCCCACTGGAAGATCCTCTTTTCTGTGAACGATCTTTGGATCAGACCTTAAGGGAAAATCAATACAAGGGCAAAGGCACTCATCAAGATTATGACAGAACAGCAAAACAGTTTAGTCCAGTCATTGCAGGAAAAGTTCTCCCTTGAATCTTTAAGACAGGGCCAATGTACTGCTTATCCCATTTCAGTCCAGAAGGTCTAGCAGTTTTTTGACTTCATATCTTGTGCTGTCAC
Source organism: Melanocharis versteri (assembly GCA_013397845.1). Lineage (NCBI taxonomy): Eukaryota > Metazoa > Chordata > Aves > Passeriformes > Melanocharitidae > Melanocharis > Melanocharis versteri. The sequence goes on from VZTG01001540.1 coordinate 534,488, forward strand.
ACATAACCTGATAAACTGCATCAAAATTGCTCTATACGGTTGTCATTCACTTCTGGCCAGCAGAAAGGCCAAAGAAATGTGCAAGACTGTCTCAGAAACCTGTATTGCAAGAGTTTTTCTGCAATAGTCTGAAGAAAAATGGACTTTCAACCTGAATTCTAGAATTCTTTCTATTCTGGAATTCACCAGAAGTTATTAGACTTGGGTAATACATAAAAATGTGGCTGTTAAAATGTGTTCATGTTTGTCATTGAGGTGAAATCACATGACTAATTTAGTGATTTTTTGCCCTCTCCTGACAAGAAGACCAGTTCACCACAGTTAACTATTTCCACTATCATACAGCAATACACAAGAAAGCAATCATCGTGAGGCTACATTCAGGGACAATGTATGAAAACTTTCTCAAATTTTCCATTGTAAGAGCAATGGCAAGTATTTCTTACTGAAATCAGAAATAGTTTGTGTTGTGCTTCAAAATACCTTGTATCATTCAAAATTATGGGGAAGAGAAGCAAGAGGCTAAAATGATCTTGAAAACTTCATTACCAAGCAGAAGTTGTCAATCATGGTACTGTACTGAACATAACAAAAACGGCAAAAAAAGAAAGATCTTGACTTGAGAGCATCCATTCTCTCTTCGCATATGACAAAAAGCTGTCATACAGATAACTTTCTGATTTCCATATATTAACAGAATTCTCACTGGAAGGCAGTTTTTATCAGAATACAAACCCGAAATATGGAAACATCTTCATAAACGGGTAAAGATGGGTAAACAATTAAATCCTAAAAAGCCACGGAAGTCTACCTGAGAGCCTCCAATTCTGTAGATTCAAAAGAGTAAGAATAAGAATAAAAAACAGCACTGCACTTGAATTTTCAAAAACCTACCATATCAACAATAACAGCAATTTTGTGAAGAAAACCTATTCACAGTTTAAAATAATTTCTAAGCAGATTGAAGGAAAACGACTCACACTTTTAGTTCAGGTATGTTTACCAATGCATATGGTTCCTGTTCTTCTACCTATATGAATCCACGTGAGTTAAGCACAAAAATGTGAACTTTAGTACACCAAACTTTGATGTTCTTTACACAATTGAATCAAAACTGAGGGATCTTTATCACTTTCTCATTAGAATTAATGGGATAAAGATGCAGTAAAAGGTACCATTATTGTAATTTCATTATTATGAATTTACTATTATAATGAAGGAGGATTTTAACATCAAACAAACATATTAGCAAAAGGAAAGAAAGAACTAAGTCACTGCTAAAGCTACTCTGACTTCCTTACAAATTTGGAATAAATAGATGATTTAAACATCAAGTTGGACTTCATTTTTCCATTTTCCTCCTAGTTCTCTTTTAATGAACACGTAGGTTTTAAATGGTGCACTCAGTTCTACAGTGCAGAGGAGCTCCTATGCCACATCTGATCAAACGCTGTCCCGAAAAGACATATGATGGAAGGTCCACTTGACCTCCCAGGAACATCATTATTAAAAAAGGATGCTGAAGAAAATCAATTGACTTTTGCTTCTTATTTCCCAAAACGTTGAAATCTTCATTGGAAGAAATCAGGTACATGTGAACTACAGTGAAAGATGAAAATATTCATATCTGTAATCCATCTCCTGGCTTACAGACCAAGGCTTTCAGGGAGCACAACAAATCCACATCATCTTTCTAAATGTCAGTTCCGTGCTTTGACCTCTGGCTTAGACATCAGATAAAAATCATGCATAACCACATAACTCCCTAGAAATTACATTAAAACAGATGCTGAAAAGAATAATTTTGTTGAGGGAAAGTCATAATGAACTTAGACAAACATAGAGGTCTCTTCCACATCTATCTTTCTCCACTAAAACAGAGCTTAGGCCACTCATTGCCAGTCACTGTAGAAAATATTTATTGCTCATTGTTGCTTGATGTTAATTTTACTTTGTTTGATCACATAAAGCCCTTTCTGGTAAGAGGTATGTGCATTTATACATCACTTTCAGATCTAAGGACAAAAAGCACTAGCTAAAAATGCTATCATCACCACCACTGGAAAGGATTCAGAAAAAGTGAATCTTTTTGTTTGAGAGGAACATAAAGTATACACTGGGGCTGCAGAACATAGCTTTATATAATAATGTAAAGTTATTACTGAATCTCAACGCAGACGTAATGAAATCATTAGCACTGAGAAATTACGCACCTGTGTTTTGCAAAAAATCCATACATTTTCTATCTTAGCAGTTCTTAAATTGGACAAATCTTACCGGAATCAGCCTCCAGAAATAAAGCTCTTCATTTTTCATATAGGTATCACAGGCAGTAATTATTTACACATTCAAAAGTCATTTATCTAGCCAGGAGAAGGCAGTTTTGTGTCCCCAGGTCAGAGCCCTGGACTGGAAGGTTATGAGAAGACCCTAGAGCCTTGGCATCATGCGAGCACCTAACAAAACTTCCCACAGTGCTCACCAGCTCCACCCTCATGGGATTCCACTACAGCTGCCAACACAAGTCTGGGCCCACTGCAGCCTGTCCTCATCACTGGAGTTTAGCAGTGGATAAACTTATCAGCCCCTTGTCCACATCGCTTCACTAGCAAGGCTGTGAAGCTGCACGTGCATTACTGACATGGTTGTTTCGCCCTACTTTGTTTCTATCAGCACATGATACCATATTTAATATAATGCTAGATTTGGAGTGATTTTCATACAGCACATTAAAAAAGTATGAGCAGTGAATTTCAAGCACTTCCACACAGATGGCAATGCAGTGTGAAAAACTATACCACTTTCCCACACTCAGATAAGAGGGTATAAATGTCAAATAAACTGGAGATTTTCCTCTGAGGAAAAGAAAAATGAAAACAAAAAGTTAGAAAAAATGTCCTGAAGGAGCCCAGCAATCCTCATTTATCACCTGTTATACAATCATCCTTACTGCAAGACAGTAGGTTGATTCACTGGAACATGTCACACCAAAACACTGTATTTTGCAATCTCTTACTGCCATCTTATGCCATTTCTTGTCACTGCACAATCCATGAAATACTAAAAATTGGCCAAAACCCACTTTTTTACATATAGCATTGCCTTTCACAAGTGTTTGTCATCCTATCAGCACATTATTATGTGGCCCTCATCTCTGCACCCCCAGTTCGCAAGAAAATATTGAACACTGAATTGTCTTTGAAGTTGATGAGAACAGAAAATCCCCAGCACATTTCAGGATGGTTAGAAAGGTTAATAAAAAGCTCTCTCCTTCAAAACTATTTCTTCAGTAGCTCACATGGCTTTTCAGATATATGGCTTGACTCATTTGCACTGATTGACTCCACATCTCCCAGTACTGCTCATGGATTACAAAATAAAGGAAGTAAGGACTGTAGTTTTCCTTCCACAAAAAAAAAAAAAAAAAAAAAAAAAAAAAAAAAAAAAAAAAAAAACAAGCCTTAAAAATGGTGAAAACAGATTCATGGTATACATCATTTGCACAAAAATAATTTACAAAAGTTGCTGATTTAAACTGCATTAAATGACAGAACATCAAAAAGAGTAAGGCACAAGGAAAAATAATGGTCTATAACGAGCAATTGTATTTTATGCCACACAAACTCCACTTTCATAACATGCATTGACTTCAACTGTTCCCACTTATTGCAATCTCATAGCACAATGCTGCAAGACAGCAAGCATTTGTATTTATCTTTCAATATGTGCTACAATAACTCCTTTTTAACACACTCCAGTGATCACTTTCAAGGACAATACCGTCAAATGAGAGCTGCAAAGTATTTCAATATTTGGCTTTCCCTAACAATGTAGCAATTACTATATCTCAGTAATACATCCACAGGAGAGTTATTTAATGTAGTAGGATCCTAGCATTTAAAAGTAAAATTACCTTCTTCTGTGCTCAGTTTCCTGAGAGACGACTATTACCCAAAAAAAGGACAATTACCAAAAAAGGCTTTAAACTGAGAGTAGGTATGGATTGGACATTACAAAGAAATTTTTTACTGTGTGGGTGGTGAGGCACTGGAACAGAGAAGTTGAGAATGTCCCGTCTCCAGAAGTGCTCAAGGCCAGGTTGGATGGGGCCCTGAGCAAGCTGGCCTAGTGAAAGGTGTCCCTACCCATGGCAGGGGGGTTGGACTACACAATCTTTAAGGTCCCTTCAAGCCCAGGCCATTCTATGATTCCGTGATTGGGGCCCTGTTATGACCTTCTGTTCTGGGGCACACGACAGTGTGGTGAAATCTGAAGTTATAAGTTGCTGCATTATGCTCATTCCCAAGGAGCAAGAGCGAAGAATCTAACCTTAAAAACTCCCAAAACGCGCCAGATTGGTATAAATAGAACCACACAGTTGATCTTGCAATTATCTGTTTTCCATAGTATTTGTATAACTCTCTGTGGTCTTTTTAAAGTTCTAATTCATCATTTCAGGTGCAAAATAGGGTCCCTCCTGTAAAACAGGGATATTACAATCATACATACTCAAGGTCATTCAAAATATTAGAGCTTTTCTTTTTTTCTCCATGGATCTCAACCTAGTTAATTAAAGACCTTATTAATACAAAAAGAGGAAGAGTAAATGTAGAGAAAAATGGCATGGATTAACTTTTCTGAGGGAACAGGGTTAGGCTTTCCAGGGAAACATTTTCTGATGAAGGACATAAAGAAGAGGGTGGTAACACAGTGAATTTAGTCCTCAAGAGAACTCCAGAAATGTGGGTAAAATCTGTAAAAGGTAGAGAAGAAGATGAAAAACACATCAGTTGGATTGAGTAGAGTGAGCAGGAAAATGGAGGGAAGTAAAACCCAGAGGATATAGACAAAATCCAGGGTCTTCAAAAGTGAGAATTTGAACTCTCATTATGGAAAATCGGAGCAGTAATTAATGAAAGTTTGCCAAAAACAGAGAAAGAACTTTTGTTGCCTTTTCCAGTAACTTCTAATGTGTGGAGAAAAAAAGTGTTGGCACAAAAGTTAGGAAGACATTTCTAACACCATTCCATTTACTCTTTTAAGGCCGTCACTGTGTCGCTACCTGTTCTCTTTCTGACTTTCATCTCCCCAAATACATTAAAGCAAATGCAGTCTTTTGCTGTCAGCTGCCCTGGTCTGAGCCTCCCACCTCTGCTTCCGCTTTGCATCCAAACTCCTGCACACCATATTTCAGCTAATTTCTGAATTGTCACACCTCCCAAAGCTATTCTCACATCTCTTTCTTTCATCATCTACAGCTTGACCTTTGGATGTGTACATTTGAAAGAAGAACCTGTCACATGCAACTTTACAGGTTTTTTGTTGTTTATTATTTCAGATCAATAGGCATAATTAACAGTAATCTTAAAGTCATTATGAAGATCCATAACAAAACCAAAGTTACATCTTATTGCAAATATTTAAAAGATGTGATGCCATGTACTGATTTTTTTTATTATTTTAGAAAAGTTGAAGATCACCCAATGACTGGGCTATATTTAAAGTGATCAGCTCTTGACCGTGTCCTCCACCACCTGTGCAATAGTAAGATCTCATCTGAGAGATGAGAGAGAAAGAAAGAAAGACAAAGGAAAGGAAATCTTCAGTCTGTGTACAGTCAAAATATGGATTTCCTCAATAAAGGAGATTTAAATTTTAAAGGAGTTTAAATTTTGGGGTCAAATCTAATAATGAGTGCCTGGGTAATTTAATGAAAGCCAACATTTATTGCATCCCATACCCAATTAATCTTGTGCTTCAATACATGAAACTCTAACTTTCCCTGTGGAAAAAGAAGCTGTTTTTTTCTCTGTGTCATGGTAATGAGACAGTGGAATAGGTTCAGTATAGTTAAACAAATAATATATAAGGAAAGGAGTGTTTTTTAATTTTTTAAAAAAATTCCCTAATTCAAGCTTGGATAGACAAATTTAAGCATTGATTTTTAAAAGTTATCTATTTTCCATTGTGTCATTTGCATTACATTAAAAGAATTGCGAGTGAGCAGACAAATTCTAGCTGTCCTGGGGAAAAAACAGCCCTGGGCCCAGACCCTTCAGAGTTTAAGGCTTGTTGGCAAACCAGACTATACCCATCAGCAAAGAACAGGGAAAGAAATCTATCTGGGATAAAAACTCCGCTCCTTTGCATTTCGAAGCTGGGACAAAGGTCCCTGCAACCAGCTGTGAGAGAGGGAAGTCACAGAGATGGTGCAGAAGGAACCTTGCCTGATATTAAGGACCTGTGCTTGTGAAAAGAGGGAGACAATGGACTACAGTGTCTCTTCCTTGATGCTGATTATAATTAACTGCTGAATCAGTGCACTCCTTGAATCAAAAGGACATATGCAAACACGAGACAGTGAGGACAGATAAGGATGTGCAAAAAATCTGTAATGTCAGAGGTTCTTCTTAGAAGTGGCTAGCCTAAAATCTGCCAAGGACTACTTGGAAAAGAACAGATTTGTTAATTTCCAGCCTCTTCTGGTCTGCATTTTCTGTTAATACAGGTGGCATATAATTTCATCCTTTATTATCAATCAGAACAATTAATCAATAAAGATCTGCCCAAGAACATCAAGAGGCGCTCCATAATATGGAATCTTTCCATCAAGACAACAGAGTCATCAAAAAGTTTGGTAAGCTCACTTCTAAACTTTTGAAAGCTGTGTGGCCTTTTATGGAAGTCAGGACACAGGAATTACTTTTGTTCTTAAAATCCAACATTCCATAATTCTCCTCAATTGTATGGTTGCCTCCACAAAGCTTCTGTAAAGTGTTTCTGCTGAACATTTAATTGCTATAACTGTCAGATTCTTGGTGGTGAAATTTTCAAGATTTATTGCCTTGCTAGAAAGGAGTATTTGCGGAAAATTAGCACCCAGATGTTTAGCAGCACTTTTACATAAGGAGCATACATGTCTGTTCATTCACAGTTATTATGAGCTTCCAAGAAAATATAAAATTATAGACTGGAAAAAATATATGTTCTTTCCTTCAAAACTTACAAAAGCTCACATAACATTATAATTATTATGTTCTGTAGGACTATCTTCAAGTTATGATTTTATTTATGATTTATTTTTAAAATATTACATACACGTGCATTTTTGGCAAAGATTTATTGCTTACAGAGAATAATTCCTCACAAATGCAATACTGAAGACCACTTCAAGGAGCCACTTAGCCTTTCTGTAATGTTTAGGCCCTTGAGCAGAAACTGTGACTTTTTACAATTTTAGGTGCTGCTGAGCACAGAACATAAGACATTTCAGTGATTTCTACCAGAGACAACAGACTTAAATCTTAGTTCTACTAGTCTTAAACCTAACTTTCTCTCCGACAGCATTATTAATATCAGTATGTTCCACAATTTAGGGCTTCATTCACTCATGACTGAAGACAACCAGTCTCTTAATTGATTTCAGTAGCAACTGTATTAAGTTCTTTACCGTTTTACAGAAATGGACAAGAATGATGTAATTACTTCTTTTTTGTACTGTGGGCTTTCAATCAGTAGATTAAATCAACACAACAGCTAACTACAATCATAGAACAAGATAATTGCTCACATTATATGTTAAAGTTCACTTTAAAAAGCAGAGTAAAGAAATCTCCACTTATATTAACAGGACCAATTTTAAACTAGAAAAAGTCAGATTACATCTGCACTCAGCCTGAGACATTAGCTTTGTATGGAGTTACCTCCAAAACAAATTATCTTGTCAAATCACTACTTAGGAGAAAGCCTGTTTAAAGGAAAGTAAAAATGTGATGAATCTGTTCATATTTTCCAGCAATACAGCCATTTCCTCTACTCTAGCTGCAAATTCTGGACTGTGTCTTCCAGTAAGTGACATCCAGAGCAGAGACTCACTGACTGACATCCTGAGCTACAGAAATCACTAATAGCCCTTGGAAATTCTGGGGCACAGCCAAAGCGAGAGGGTTGAAGGCATTTCCCCTTCTCTGTAGACCTCTGTATGTTGTAAAGGGAAAACCTTCTCACCAGCCTCAACTCCCGTGAGCCCTAGTATGTTCCTCTCAAGCCTCAGCAGGTCTGTTTTTCTCATTAGTACATTAGGGGAAAAAAGCTGCCTGAGGACACACATTGCCTTAACGTAGGAGATTTCACAGAAATCATCTCAGTTCTACATTGGCTCCATTTTATCCAGTAAATTTTGATCTTGAAAATAAAACAGGGACAGAGCTACTAGTGTTGGTCTGTTTTTCTTCCATGCTTCTTCTTAAAAGATAAAAGATACTCAAGTAAAAGTTTGGAGCTCCCTTGTATTTGTTATTAAGAATTCAGTAATTTAGAATTCTGACAAAATAATTTTAAATTTTGAAGGATTATTTTCCATTTGCTTGGATCTAACCTTCTCAATTTTGAGTTTCATATGGTTCTGAAAAGGTAACAAACCAGGCTTACAGGGGATATTTATTTGCTCTACAGAGCGATTGTCAGTGCCACGTAAGAAGTGAGTGACAGACTGATTTTGCACAAAAACATTGCAAGGAATAACCAAGTATACGTAAGTATGGCACAGGGCCTCCACTCATTAAATGTTTTGCAGCACACTAAGTCAGGAGCTGAGACACATGACAACAGAAAGACATCAGTCAACATCACTACCGCAAATTGTCCTTTCACAAAACTAGCATTTGGCAGCAGCTGTAACAGATTTCCTCGTCACGCACATTCCAAACCTTAAAAATCTCACCTCACTTAAACAAATCCAGCCCAATTGCTAAAAGTCATAAGCAATGTAGCACTTCCCTGCTACCACACAGAAATAGATCCAAACATAAAACCATCTGTTTCCTAAGGAAAAAAACCAAATCCCACACACAATTTAGCACTGTCTCTATTTCTCCAGTCTGTAGTTAAGTTTTCAATATCTTAATTCAACGCTAAGTTAGCAGAATGATATTCACAATTAAATTAGCTTTTCCAACTCTAACACAACAGGTTAATCCATCATATTCAAAGATGCCTCCTACTCAAAATGTAAGTCAGGAAAAGCATATTATCTGTAGATTTGGCCCTATATTCAAATTCTGAGTGACAGACTCTCAACACACTTAAACTTGAGCTTTGCAATGTATCTTTAAAGAGTGCAAAGCAAAAATGTGGCTATAGTAACTAAATGATCCCTGGTGTACGATGTTCTTATGGTGCATATTAACGACTCAGTAACATTTGACTTTGCTTCACAGAAAGGTCTTTTTCCATATATTAGTTTGCATTTCAGGTAATTTTATATCTGGCCTTAGAAAGACCTTTTGGGACTTATTCAATTAAGCTCTTAAATATGATACCTTTATGTAATAGTTCTACAAGACACACTGTGTTCCCCTAAATTTAAAGATCACACAGCACTGAATTTTGAAGTATGTAACACCTATTAGATTTCAATGCATATCTACATATTGAGTAAAAATACTGCAACAGATTTTGTTTGATGTAGGCTGTCTCATAAAAAGGCAAATCACTTTTAATCAATGATTAAATCAGAATTATCTTGAACATGAAAAAAATGGAGAGTACACAATTTGGCTTCATTACATTATCCAAAAGTTCTTTAAAAGCTTTATTAATGATTTCTTGATAAGCACCATTTAAGACTTAAGAGTACGTTGATTGATACTATTACATATTTAAGTAATTCCTCTACAAACACCTTGGCTAAACGAAAACAAAACAACAACAGAAAAGTAAGTTCAGGGGTGACAGACTACTTTCAAAAGCATTTAACTCTCTGTTTAATGAATTTATTTCTGAGAAATATACATTTATAGTTTCCTCTGTACTCATTTTCCTTTTTTTATTTTGTTAAAGTCGGCAGTGCCCAGAATTTATTCATGCAAGCTCTCAAATTGATTTATTTTAAGTGACTAGGCACTGATATTTTTGGATTCTGTTACAAGCTTCTTCCTTGTCTTGTCATATAACTTTGATAAAAGTCAGTTGCACTCAAAATTTTAGGAGTCTCTACTTCTGGTTGTTCCTGCTGAGAAACATGGAGTGTCATCTCCAGAGGTAATGAATACCTAAAAGGTTCAATCTGTTTCATTTGAAGCTTTAAGTGTTCAGCAAATACGGAGAGAAAACGAGATTCAAAGGCAGAAGACTCCAAAAGTCATGAGGCATGCAGAAGTCACTGATAGCTCTTAAGATGTGGTATTAATGACAGGAAAGGAAATTTGTACAGAAGCTGTCAAATGACAGGACATGAAGCACACACCACACCAAGCAGAGTAATGAAAGGGAAAAAAGACAGGGCTTCAGCTCCCTCAATATTTCTGCTTCCTGACACCTCCAAGGAATCTTCATCTGAGTGTTAAAATCAGATCTCGATGTCTTTGCATATCATGTTTTTATCTAGGAGGAGAGTATAGCAATATTTATCTGTATTGTGTAACACAGACTTTCCAACACTTGCAATATGAATTCTGAAGGCTGCAAGACCTTCTATAAACATACAGTACCATTCCAGCCTCTGTGTCAGATTACAGATTTCAGGTAATAAAAACACAAGGTACCACAAATGTAAACAGTCATGATATACCCAGAGTCCTTCCCAAAAATCCTCATGCAAATGAGACCAGACATACAGAGCTCATCACTGAGCTACTCATTTCATAGTCCCTCCAACTGGCTGAAGAACTGGGCTGAGAAATATCTTGTGAATTTCAGCAAGGGGAAACACCAAAACCTGCATCTGGGGAGGAACAACGCTGTGCACCAGTGCACATTGGGGCTTCAGCAGCTGGAAAACAGAAAAGGACAACAGGCGGATCGTGGACCCCCACAGCAAAGCAGGCCAGCTGCATCCTGGGCTGGATTAGAGGAAGCATTGCCAGCAGGTCAAGGGAGGTGATCCTTCCCCTTTGCTCAGCACTGGTGAGGCACACCTGGAGTGTTTTCTGGATTCTCCAATACAAGGAAGGTACGGACATACTGGAGAAAATGCAACAGAAGGCTGTGAAGATGATGAAGGGACTGGAGCATCTCTCCTATGAGGAAGGGCTGACAGAGCTGGAACTATAGCCTGGAGAAAGACCAGGGAGATCTTATCAGTCCATATATAAATGCCTGATGGATGGAAGACAATGTAGCCAGACCGTCTTCAGTCCTGCCCTGTGACAGGACACAATTGACACAGATTAAAACACACGAAACTCCAGGTGAACATAAACACCGTATATTTTTACTCTGAGTATAGTCAAACACTGACTCGGGTTGGTCAGAGAAGTTCTGGAGTCTTCATCCTTTGAAATATCAAAAACGCAACTGGACACGGACTTAGGCAACCAGCTCTGGCTGATCCTGCTTGGGCCAGGGCGTGGACCTTGTCCTCCTGTCCTGTCCTTAGCCACTTTCACGGCTGGGTGCCACGCTCCGACCCTGCCCCGGCAGAGCCCCCTCGGCCAGCGCCGGAGGCACTTCCCAGGCAACCGGCGACAGCACAGGAGGACATAGTCTTAAGCTGCACCAGGGAGGTTTAGGTTGGACATTAGGAAGAATTTCTTCACAGAAAGGGTGATTATAAATCAGACGGGACTGTCCAGGGAGGTGGTGCAGTCACCGTCGCGGGAGGCGTTCTAGGAAAGACCGGACGCGGCACTCTGTGCCACAGTTTAGTTGACATGGTGGTGTCCGGTCATAGGTGGCACCCGATGACCCCAGAGGTCATTTCCGACCTTAAGGACGCCGTGACTCTGTAACCTCGGGGCCGATTCCCGGCGGGAGCCGGAGGCTCCAGGCCGCGCGGCGGCGGCCGGGAGCGGGCGGGCGCTGTGACGTGGCGCCCCGGGGTTGCCATGGTGCCGTGAGGGNCAGCGTGTCCCGCCGGCTGCAGTACATCGCCCACAGCGCCCGCCTGCTCGGCGTCCCGGTGAGCTCCGCCGCCCGGGCCGTCCCCCCGGGGAAGGCGAGGGGGCAGCGGGCGGGGCAGCTCCCGGTTCCCGGGGCGGTTCCCGGTCCCGCTCGGCAGCCGGCGGGTGCGGTGCCGTCCCGCCGGGGCGGCCCTGAGGAAAGGCGCCCGCGGAGGGCCTCGGTGCCAGCGGGAAGCAGGGGGGTGACGGGGCTGGGGCTCTCGGTCCTGG